>JAFBJT010109155.1:31917-47209 GCA_016785325.1 Chascanopsetta lugubris
TGTGTGTGTGTGTGTGTGTGTGTGTGTGTGTGTGTGTGTGTGTGTGTGTGTTTGGGAGAATGGAACAACAGATGCTCTGGAGCATTACAGAGAGACAGAGACAGAGAAAGAGAGAGACAAACAGAGAGACAGAGAGACAGAGAAAGAGAAAGAGAGAGAAAGAGAGAGACAAACAGAGAGACAGAGAGACAGACAGACAGACAAGACAGACAGACAGAGAGACAGAGAGAGAGAGCGAGACAGACAGAGAGACAGACAGACAGACAGACAGAGAGAGACAGACAGACAGACAGACAGACAGAGAGACAGACAGACAGACAGACAGTGTTTACCAGCAGGTACCAGGTCTGGTGGAGGACTGGGTCTTTATAACTCCCCACAGCCCCTTAGTGGTGACAGCCGGACACAGCAGGCGGACACGCGGACACACACACACACACACACACACACACACACCTACACCTCTACACACACACACACACACACACACACACACACTGTAATAAAAACAACAACAGAGAGATAAATAGATATGATAAATAATGGCACTATCTCATCTCACCAACTCTGGGAGTTGGTCTGGTCCTGAATAAGCTCATCTGTCACTGTCCATGCACTGTAAACACACACACACACACACACACACACACACACACACCGAGAGAGAGAGAGAGAGAGAGAGAGAGAGAGAGAGAGAGCTGCGGATGCTGCCGGAGGTTAGAATCCGACCAAGCAAGGAAATGTTTGTATGTCTGGAAGCTGCTCAGCCCATGTGGAAAAACAGGGGAAGCGAAGGAGGAAAAGGATCCGAAATATTCCCGCTATGATGTTTCCACGGCAACCGTCTCCCAGCTGAGCAACAGAGCAACGCTCCTCTGATTAGAGCTGGAAACAAACAGGACACAGCACCTCACGGCAAACCCTGCAGCTGCACCACACACACTCTGTTTTACCTGCGAGTCAGTGGACAGGGTGTAATAACGGTGACTCATGCTCAGCTGCGCTCACTTTGTGCTGACACACACTCAGCAGGCGGAGGACACAGGAGGCACAGGTGAGGTGACAGTTAAAGGGGCAGCGTGTGGGGCAGAGCGGCCCACGGTGGTGAGGCTGCGCCGGTGCAGCTGAGCAGCCTGGTTCCAAGGTGCAGAGAGTTTTCAATCTTACCGCACAGCAAAATAACATACATGGGTGAATGAATAATACAAAACAAATCAATGATTCAAAAAACTATTTGGAATGAATTCATAAAAAATGACCAAAATAATATTTTAAAAAATATATTGAAAAAATCATCGAGACTCAGAGTATATAAACATAAAGAGTCAGACAGCAGTGAGAACACAAACTTTAGGACTGAACAGCTTCCATCAGATCGTACTCTGATGGAGCTGATGTGGACACACACACACACACACACACACACACACACACACACACACACACACAGTAGCCGCTCAGAGTCTGTCATAATAAAGCTTACATGTCAACAAAGATGCAGACTTACACTCTGTCACTACACAACAGCACTGTTTGCTGTGTAAGCAGCAGCCGACATAAAGGATTTCAACCCGCAGCCAAACACACACACACGCACACACACACACACACACGCACACACTGCTGAGGGAAACTCTGATCTAATCACAGTCTGTGGGAAACAACAACACAACAATGACTCCACTATTTTACCTTGAAGTCTATTTTAACGACACAAACCAACATGGAGCTCGTCCCTTCATCGTTTGCCCGTGAGCACTCCGGAAAAGTGCCCTGTGATTTACTGCTGTAACCTCAGACCCGGCGGTCTGAACCCCACATCACGGGCTTGGTTTACAGTGGCCCTCACTCTGAGTCACACTGAGCCTCAGTGTCAGCACAGAGTGTAAACATGACGTCTGGACGGCGGCCATGTTTCACTGCTGCTCTGCCAAAACCAGCTGGGAATATATTCCTGACCTTTGACCCCATTCAGCCATTGGAGCAGAGCACACATTATGAGTTTACAAATGTATGCGAGTTAATTATGCGCCATTAAAGGTCCAGTTGTTTATGGTTCAGGTGAAATTATTTATATTTCTTTTGGCAGAAAGTTCATCCATAAGAACGAGGTATAGATTATACTACTGTATGATTGTTTATGTTCTCCTGACTCTGGGATCAGCTCCTCTCCACTAGAGGGCGCCATGTTGCACCACCACGTGTTTACAGTAGCTTAGAAGGGACAAACTAAACACCGTTTTAGATGAAATGTTAACTGAAGGCCACCATTGGTTCTCGTACATGTTTGAGGGGAAGTGAGAGATATTCAGATGCAGTACGAAACACCACCACTAGGCGGCAGTCACTGTTCCATTAATACAACTGTTTGACAAATGTGTTCCTTTAGGTCACATGACCTTAACCTTCCAAATCTTAATCGATAATCCGCCTGTATGAGCGACAGCTTCAGAGAAATCTGATTCACTCCAAGATCAAGACCATGAGAGAAATTACAACGTAAGGTCACATGACTTTGACCTTTGACCTTCGAACCCCACATTCAAATCACTTCAAACGTGACATCAAGTGAATATTTGCACCAAATATCAAAAGATTTCTTTGAGGCGTTCAAGAGATATTACGTTCAAAACATCACAGCCGGAACCAAACGGCTGCTCAGCTGCTGAACACACGACTCAGCGAAAACACTGTGGCGCTGCTGTTCTACGGTTCTCACACAGCCGGTGTTTGACCAGTCAGCGTTTTTGTACTTTTTTTTTGTACGTTTTTGATTTTTTTCAGTATTAAACGATGGCCTTATTTTCATTTAAATGAAAATGTGTCATATTCCCAGGTTACATTGATCCTTTTCACTAAAACCATTAAAGTGTTTATTACTTCCCGCTGTGTAACTAATAAAGCATAATCTCATCTCATCTAATCTCATCTCATCCACTCTTCGAAAAGTCTTTACTGTTTATCGTGATTTTACGAGCAGCACGTTTCCTTTTAGAGGACGCGGTGAAATACGTTTTCAAATTTATTAGCATAATAAAACTGTTAATCTGCAGGAGTGAATGCTAACGTGCTAATATCTATTCCAGTCTGTGTGTGGGGCTGCATACCTGCATGCATATGAGTGTGTGTGTGTGTGTGTGTGTGTGTGTGTGTGTGTGTGTGTCCAGTCTGGCCGGCAGCCAGCGGAAGCATGTGGCACCACTTTGTTCCAAAAAGCCCTCGGAGCCGAGCGCTCGCGGACGCAGCGCCGCGATCACGGCCGAGCCCTGACGGGAGTTTGCGGCTCCGTCGCCGTCGCAGCCAATAAACAAGTTGGCCGGTGGAAAGTGAGACGCTGCCGACGGAGGCGGAGGATCAGAGCGTCTGAAGATGATGAAGTGTCGGGGGGGACGGTTATAAATGAGCGTGTGGAGCCGTCTGATCGTTTCAAAGATCTGTTCTCCTCTTCAAAGGAGAGAGAGGACGCTTTCAGACGGTGATCTGCTGAGTCACCGTGCTACGATCGGTCGGAGCAGGGAGAATCTGCTGACTCATGGCGCCGATCTTCACCGGCTGCCATCTGACAATCGTGCAAAAGTCTGAAATGCTCTGCTGCACCTGCTGTTTTAGACATTTTAGAATATAAACGGCGTGCGTGGATGAAAACCGGAGCCATGTGCGTGGTGACCTACAGGGGGCGTAGGCTTTCACGTGTCCAATCAGACGGGATGCGGAGCCATCGGGTCTCTAGCTACAAGGGTCGGAACCGAGCAGCGACCTCTGGAGCTGACGGAGGGTTCTAATGCGGAAGAGTAGAAAACCTGCAGTTCACAGAGTGGCCACTTGGGGCTGCGCTCCAATAGTGAGTCAGTCCCCATAGACTCCCGTGTTAAAATGAGCGACTTCAGAGGAGAATGGAAGCGTGACGCAGGCGCCGCACGTTTCGGGGGTTTTACCGTCGTGGTTGTAAAAGCTCCTCCCCCTTCTCACCCTGACAAACCTCGCAGTCACAGCAGCCGGTGAAAAAACCCTCCGGCTGCTTTCTTACTGCCGTGAAAATAAAGTTTCATTATTATGGAGAGCGCCAGGACACTTAACGACCACGCTGCTGCTGCTGCTGCTGCTGCTGCTGCTGCTGCTGCTGCTGCTGCTGCTGCCTGGGATTCCATGTGACGTTCAAGGGCACGGCAACAATAGGTGCTGAGGAAGCAGGAGGTGAAACCACTTCCTACGACACGAGCTGCTGTTTGCCGAGCAAACAAAGACTTCCTCCGCTGAGTAAAGGTGCAGTACCTGCGTTAACCCGTAGGTGTCACTTTAATTCACTGCCCTCATCGATCATGAAGGACAAAAACCTCCGCTTCCAACAGATTCATATTTTCCTTGACTTTTTTTTTTTTTGCATGAATGTCTGAAACAACTTCAGCCCTGTTCAAAGCGACCGAACATTCAATCATTTTCAGGTTTTTACCCTTTACATTTTTACTTTACATTTTTACTTTAAATGCCGGTTTGATTACTTGTTTAAAGAAAAGAAAAACAATGCAAAAAATGAGCTATTTTCCGTGGATCAAATGTCAGGTGTCTGGGGAATTGGTTTCAAGTCATGGGTCTGTCAAGGTTTACCCAAAATACTGAAAACTATAAACGGCCAATCAAATCACTCCTCCCACACTTCACATTTGTTTCATCAAGATTGACCATGAGACCCGGTTACTAAAAACTGTGCCGTTGGCTCCGACTGCCAAAACGATAAAGAGGTGAAATCTGCTTCATTTGGACAAAAATGTCCAGAGTGATGGTGTGTGTGTGTGTGTGTGTGTGTGTGTGTGTGTGTGTCCTAAAATAATGTGACTGGAGCTGGACCCTCAGCTTCCTGGTCAGCGTTCTCCCCTATCAGCACCTGTGCATGTGTGAGGCGGAGGCCAGACCCACACAGATAAACACCCCCCCACCCCCCCGGATATTCATACATGACATGTTTGTCATGACCGCGGCGCCGTGCTCCGTGTGTCACGCCTCCTCTGCTCCCGACCTTCCCCTGTTTAACGTCCTTGAATGACCAGGGGCAGCTCTCAGTGGGGCCCTGCGGGACGGTGTGATGGCCCCCCGGCTGGGTGGGGGGGGGGGGGGCACGGGGGGCGAGGAGGATGTCAGTCCGAGGTTGAGGAGCTTTTCAATGAGCCTATGTGGTATAACTACGTTGAATGCCAAGCTGTTATCAATGATTAGCATTCACACACATATATATTTCCTTGCCCTCTAAGTGAGTGAGCGCTGTATGGAGGGCAGCATTCACAGCGTTGTCGCGGGAGCGGTTCTGATGGTTTGCAAACTGTATAGGGTCCAGGGTGGCTGGGAGACGGTCTTTTTGGTGTGCTTCATGACTATCCTTTCAAAGCACTTCATCCCAATTGGTGAGGGTGTGCGACGGGGCAATCGTCATTTAGGCAGGTGTTTGTCTTTGGGAGGGGAACAATGGTGGTGGTCTTGAAGCAGGTGAGCGCAGAGAACTGAGGGAGGGACAGGTTGAAAATATCTGCAGACACATCAGCCAGCTCCGATGAGCAGACCCTGAGTGGACGGCCTGGGATGCTGCCTTCCGTGGGTTTAATCTTCTCAGAGCTGCGCGCACCTCCATCGGTGTCACAGTGAGGGGAATGTCCTGTTGGCCCCCTGTTGGTTGGTGTTAAGGGCCTCGAAGCGAGCGTAGAACTTGTTCAGCTCATCGGCGAGTGTGCTCCGGTTGGTTGTGACCCCCTGATCCTTCGGCTGGTGGTCTGTGATGAGGTGCAGACCCTGCCACATGTGCCGGGGGTCAGCAGCTGTATAGTACCCCTCCAGTTTCAGCCCGGACTGTCTCTTGGCATGCCGGATGGACCTACGCAGGTTGTATCAGGCCTGTTTCTGGGTCTCTGCATCACCATGAATGCAGCAGAGCGAGCACCGAACATGGACTGCATATCACAGTTCATCTAGGGTTAACTCTGTTGGGGAAGAGCTTGCAGCGTTTTGTGGGGATGATGTTCATAGACACACACACACACACACACACACACACACACACTAATTAACGTCACTCTTGTCTTCTCTAGTCCCATCTTTCTGGGGATTGGTGAACTCGGCCTGGAACCTGTGCACCATTGGGAAGAGTCAGTCCCCGGTCGACATCGAAACCAGTCACATGATCTTTGACCCCCACTTGACCCCTCTGAGGCTGAACACTGCAGGACGCAAGGTGAGCATCGGCATTGTTCGGTAGAGACCTTATTCTCAGGGCCGCTTAGAGCAGGGGTCCCCAACCCCCGGTCCCCGGACCTGGGGTCATTTGATACCATGCTGCAAAGAAAAGAGAGTACTGTGTTTGAAATTATATATTTTTCAATTTGTCCAGTTCCAGTTATCTTATTTTTGAAAACTACCACTTCTGCCTGTGCCGCGCATCACTGGTGCTTCACTTTCATGCATTAGCAGGCAACACAAGCAGCGGAGTGACCCGAAGTGCCATACACACACACAAACACACACACACACACACACATTGAAGACTCTCCCTGGCGGTCCGTGGAAACCTTTCCTGCATGAAACTGGTCCCAGGTGCACAAAAGGTTGGGGACCCTTGTTTTAGAGGGTCCATGTCTTTTCAGAATTTCAGGAGGATTTGAACCGAGGCTCAACCTCTGGTGCTGACAGATGAAGCACAATTGGAAGTGAAATTTTTTTCCCCCATTTTTTCATTTTTTGTTTCTAATTTCCAGGTTCTTACTAAAAACTCCAGTTGAAATCTGTGAATAATTCATGGGAGAAAGAAACAAGAGTACAAATCCGTTTTTTGGCATCTCCCTATTCTACGGTGCACACAGTTCCTCTCAGGTGATAGAAGACCATCGTAATCATCAAAAATAACACCCATCATTTAACAATAGACTTCTTGTTCATCTTAATATTTGGTCCATGCTCATCTGTGCAACAATTACAAACAAATGGGTCTTTAATTATTTACAATAGCAACTAATCCAATTTTATGAGTCAAAATCCATTCATCATCCACCAAATACCTTCTATAGTTAGTTATGCGCAGACTGAGGGGCAACCTCCAGTGCAGACAGACCATAGGAAGTGAAAAAAAAACGTTTTAGGGCAGTTTATAGGGTGGGCTCTTGTGCTTCGTCCGTCTGCACCAGAGGTTTTCCCTCAGCTCACCCACAGCTCTGTGTGCGTTCCGCCTCTTTACACATTTTTTATGAACTACGAGGAGGAGTTACGTCCATCTTTTGATACAGTCAGGGACACAGAGAAGATCCTGTGTGACAAAGGCCATGAGTTTTTACATCCACATCCAAAAGCGTTTAACATTCCCAGCTGCATTTGACGGCACCCGGCTCGGGAGGCATTACTATCACAGTCCTCTATAGAGAGCAATCACAGTTCATCTTTCCCAAATCCCAAATCCCAAATCACAGTTCAACACATTGCATCCTGGATGATTTTTTTTATGTTCAGTAATTCACCCCAGTCCTTGTCCAGATTTAGATGAAATAAAATTGTTTTGTCAGTGGACTAAATGAAACTGCTTTTCCACGGCAGAAAATATCATAGCAAATAAAATGCATGATCACAAACATAGAGAGTGCTTAGTCATACAATATGAATTTTTACAAGTACAATGTCATCATACTTGTCATTGCAGCTACCTTTCACAATGTCAGACATTTTCTTTTTAGCATTGATACACCCCTTTATTTATACTAGATATGTTATTTACGGTGGTCGAGAGGTGCAAATCACAATGACATTAAGAGGCGGGCCGGGCCGCTACTTCCCACCTCCTTAGCAGAGGCCGTCACTGATTGGACGCTTTGCCAATGACAAACTCGTCGCTGATTGGACCTTCTTGCCACAAAGAGAGTAATACATCTTTTTAATTCAAATGTAAAGCATCGATCGTGGACTTGCTCACCAGTAGTTCACCTTCGCCTTCCTGCTGTGCACTTCTGTCCAATCAGCGACGAGGTTGTCATTGGCAAAGCGTCCAATCGGTGACGCCATCTGCTAAGGGGGTGGGAAGTACCGTCTCGTTTGTCCCATCTCTTCCGGTAGGAGTTAATGTTGTTGTGATTCGTCTTAATGTCGTTGTGATTACATTACCATTACATTGTATTGATTTGGATGAGTGGATGGACGGTCTTTGAATGACATGGTTTTGTTGTGACATTTTGAAATTGAGGTTTTATATATATAATTTTATCTTATTTCTGTGCATCAGTGGTTGTGCCCACACCTCTCATTATCGACATATTGTGACATTACAGTGAAAGCATTTCTCTCTGCTTCGAAGCTATGCTTCATTCTCTCTTGTAGGGGTGAGCAATTATTGTTCATGGGGAAGAGGTCACATAAGAAACCCAGATTGTTACCAGGGGCCAAATAAATTTGTTAAATCAAGACTTGTTGTTCTCATTCAATGAAATCATTGAAAACATCTTATGGGCTAATTATTTTTCTATTATTTGTATTATCTTTCAGTAACAATTACCTTTTACTACTTACAATTACTATGAATCAAGAAAATGGATGTGAAAACAACATAACTTTTTAACCAGTAATTATCAGATGTGTGTCAAAATAGTTTATAGTCTGCATAAAAATAATTTGAACATTAAAAAAAGTTTTTAAAGGTGTAAGATTTTGATCATTTTTGTCGCTTCTAAAAATTAAAAAAAACAATTACATACTGACATTTTCATGCATTTATAATCACCTAAATGTTTGACTTTTTTCCATTACACAAATTGTAAAATTAATGTGAGGATTCGGAGAATATTCGGATCATCGGTGTACCAGAAGACGACTCGGCTTCTGTATATCTCATATATTTTTTTGTATTCCTTATTTACTCTTTTTCTATCTGCAATTTAAATCCTTTTTACCAAATTATGTTATTGTTGTAGTTAAATACTTTACCTTTATTTGACATTAATAATTCTTGCTCTGTGGCAGCTCGCCTGCTTGCGTTGTTTTGAGCTTTATCGTAAGCACCATTTGGATGTTGCTGTTTTGAACTTGTTGCTGTTGGAGTGTGCACTGCTGTTCTCATCATTTGGGGATGGGGACATTTGATGTTCGGGTTGAGGGTGGATCTGAGTGGTTGGTATCTGTGTCTCTTATCACACCTTTTTTTTCTTTCTTTCTTTTCTCCCCCCCCCCCCCTCTCAGTGTATTTCAGTCGGGGGGCAAGCCTCTTGTTTCCTTAAGCCGCCCGAATGGTTGACACCAACCGCTCAAATTTCCATAATACATCTATCAAATTTCTTAGCTGGAATCTCAAAGGTACTTTCACATTTAAAACGCTTTAATCCCGATGTAGTATTCTTACAAGAAACACATTTGCGCAATAGGGATCATGTTAGGCTTAAAGGCTCGTGGGTAGGTGAGGTGTTTCACTCATCGTTCAACTCAAAGGCTAGAGGGGTCGCTATTTTGGTCAATAAAATAAAATAAATTAACTTATCTTAACTACATTAACTACATTAACTTAAATTATATCAGATAGAGTTGGTAGATATTTTATACTTGCAGGACAACTTTGTCATAATCCTGTGCTGCTGGTAAATATTTATGCTCCTAATTATGATGATCCAGACTTTATGAATAGACTATTTAGCACTCTCCGTTTTTTTAAACAAACATCTTTTAATTGTGGCTGGGGATTTGAACTGCGTTAAGAATCCATCCATAGATCGTTCGAATCCTCGCACCCTCATCCAATCTTCCATGTTTGGGGTGGCAGTGGCTTAATCAGTAAGGACGTTAGCTTGTAACCCGAGAGTTGCTGGTTCAAGTGTGGAGGTTGGTCTGGACTGGTAGCTGGAGAGGTGCCAGCCCCTTCTTCTGGGCACTGCCGAGGTGCCCCTGAGCAAGGCACCAAACCCCCAACTGCTCTCTCCTAGTGCATTTATTGCAATTCTGTGTGTATTTGTGTGTCATTATTCGCATGGACAGCATGTAAAACAAACAAAACAATGCATGTAAAAAATAAATAATAGTGTGATTTTTTTTAAAATTTCCTCTTCATGGGGACTAATAAAGGCAATCTTAATCTTAGTGTTTAAATCAGTAACAGATTTCATGAACCACAATGGGTTTGTAGATCTGTGGAGATTTTATAATCCTCAAAGCAGGTCATATACATTTTTCCCTCAAGCCCACCAATCTTATTCTCATATCAATTATTTTCTTATCGACGGTTCGGACCATGCTCCCCTTACTCTTAACATTTGTTTTTCTAATCAGCCTTGCTTCTCCTCTCCCTGGAGTCTCTCTCTCCACTATACTAGTCACACTCTACTATTGTCAGATGATGAGTTCAACGCCTTTATTATATCCTTCATTGATGATTTTATAACTATCAACAAAAATGACACTGTCTCATATTCACTATTATGGGAGTCTCTTAAAGCCTATTTACGTCGTCAAATTTTTTTTATTTTCAACACATCGCAATAAAATCCGTAAAACCAGGATACATGAACTTTTAAATAAAATTACTGAAAGAGACAGGCGAATCGCTATCAGTTCATTCCAAATCCTCACCAAATAACGACATGACCTTCAGGCTGAATTGAATGTCCTTACTACAATTGAAGCAGAGCAACTTCCGATGCGTTCTAAAGCCACTTATTATGAACAAGGTGACAAGCCAAGTCAACTTCTCACTCACCAACTGAAACGCCAAACCACCTCTCGATTAATCCCACAAATTAAAGATCCCACCGGCAAGCTCATCTCCAACTCCGCATCCATCAAGAATTTGTATTCCTCCCTATTTTAATCGGAGGCACCATCAGACACGACGGATATGAATTCATTTTTCCAAAATCTGGATATTCTCACTAACGGGCTTGATTCACCATTGAGAAGAAATTATGTTCTTATCAAATCAATGCAAAATAAAGAAGCACCTGGCCCAGATGGGTATCCTGCTGAGTTTTTAAAGAATTGTACAAACAAATTAGCCCCTCTTCTTGTGGCCGTCTCTAATGAGTCCCTAGAATCTGGTTCGTTGCCCCCAACCCTAACTCAGGCGTCAGTTTCTCTTTTGGAACAGAAGGACAAAGATCCCACTTCCTTTACCTCTTACAGACCTCTGTCCCTTCTTAATGGAGATGTCAAGATCCTAGCTAAAACATTAGTAATCCATCTTGAAAAGGTTCTTCCTACAATATTTTCAGAAAAGCAGAATAGCGTCATCCGAGGTCGTCATCTGTTTTTCAATGTTCGCACACTTCTTAATGTAAGGTTCTCAGGCCATTCTTCTTTAGCTCCTGAAGTAGTCATATCAATCGATGCAGAGAAGGCGTATTTGTTTGAAGTACTTAGGTAATTTGGCTTTGGGGACGAATTCATATCCTGGATCCGACTTCTCTGTACTTTACCTCAGGCCAGCGTTCACACAAACAATTCCAGATCTAGTTACTTCACACTTTTGCGAGGCACTACACAGGGCTGCCCCCTCCCTCCTTTGCTCTTCGCTTTAGCCATAGTATCACTATCTATTGTACTGAGATCATCCCCTCTTTTCAAGGCATTCCTCATTCCAGCATCGAATTAAAACTGCTCATATGCTGTATTCCACAAATGTTGTCTATCCTGAACAGATTTGGCACTTTCTCAGGCTATAAAGTCAACCTACTCAAAAGTTAATGCTAGCCTCTAAATCATGTAGCCCAGAGAATCACACTGTCTGATATTCCTTTCAAATGCAGCCCTTCAGGGTTTACATATTTGGGGATTAACATCACGTGCACCTCCAAAGGTGGAACTCTCTTCCTCTTTCACTGATTATCAGGATCAACGCTGTGAAAATGAATGTCTTGCCTAGATTTCCTTTTCTATTTCAGTGCATTCCTTTCTTCTTGCCCAAACATTTTTCCAAAAAGTCCCCCAGAGTTGGAAAGTCACTATTGCAAAGGTTTACTGCTGAATTTATTGGCTTGAATCTTCATAGCTGTTATGGAGTAGATTCGAGATTGACTCATTTAACCCATTTTCACCTGCTTCTCTACTCTTGTCCACCTTACCTGTCAATTTATCTAACTTCACAAAACTCCCATGATGCTCTCCACACTAAAGATTTGGTATCAATTTAGACGCCACTTCAAGTTCCTATCTGCATCCACTTTGGC
This sequence comes from Chascanopsetta lugubris, assembly GCA_016785325.1. Classification (NCBI taxonomy): domain Eukaryota; kingdom Metazoa; phylum Chordata; class Actinopteri; order Pleuronectiformes; family Bothidae; genus Chascanopsetta; species Chascanopsetta lugubris. The sequence goes on from JAFBJT010109155.1 coordinate 44,082, forward strand.
CCCTATGGTGCACAATCATTTATTTCCTCCGGGTCTTAAAAATGCCTCCTTTACGATATGGCAAAATCACAATTTTTTCATCCAAATCAAGGTATTAAAGTTTTCAAAGATCTTTACAGAAATGGCACTTTTGCCTACTTTTCAGATTTGCGTTCAGATTTTAATTGACCCATATCTCATCTATTTTTGTACTTTCAAGCTAGACATTGCGCCGCCTCGCTATTTCCATGCTATCCCTCTCTTCCATTAAACCAAGCAGGGTTAACTTCTGACCCTAGAACCTCATCAGAAATTACTAATATCCAAGATTTACAGCAAACTTAAGGCTCTAGATCACTCATGTGTCACTCAGGCCCGCAGTGTATTATTTCTGGCCCACAAGATAATATCAAATATCTATTAGAGCTGGCGCGCCAGTAAAAAGCGCATACTACAAATCCCAGAATGGACTACTGGTGTGTAGGCGCGTCAATGAATATACGCAGAAACAAGGCAAATTCTTGGGGTCCCGGGATAGATGACGTAGATACAGCCCATATTACCGCACCTCAACGCAAGCAACACAGGTTTGTTTATTCAGCACTTTTATAATTTACTCTATTCCCAGCGTTTCTGTATGATGTTAGCAGGAGACACAAGCATGTTTGATCCCTGAGTTTTTATCACATGTGTAAACTATTTTATTCACAGAGTGAATTACATACATTATTATTTTTCTCCTGCATGCTCGGGTGAGGTGATGGATACAACATGCAACTCTACCTCTAGATGTCACTGAAATGCACATATCACACCTTTAATTGTGCCCTCATTTATTTAATCTAAATTTTTACTCTGTGAAGATTAAAAAAGAACACAGGAAATAAGCCGCATACAGGTGTGAAAACCGCTTTGTTTTCATGAATCTGTCGTCTGTGTTAACATTACTCTCATACTGAGCCATCTGTTTCCAACATATCTTCTGCAGGGAATCTGCATGCTGAAGGAGAGCATGAAATGTGTGTGTGTGTGTGTGTGCACGCGTGTGAGTGTGTAATACCAACAGGCTGTCAAAATGATTAATTCCCTGTTTGACTGACCCCTCCACCCATGTCTGTCTACTTGCATCTATTCTTATTCTCTTTTCTCCTCTTCTCCTCCTCTTTTCCAGCCTTGTGACTTATTCTCTTCATCCCTCGTCTTCCTCATCACGTCTTTATTTCACTTGCTCTTTGTTCTCCCTGACCTCATTTGCTTCTCTCGCTCCTCATAAACATTCGCTTCAGTCATTTATGACTGAAGTCAGCATATAAATGATAGTTCCCTCCTGCTATACTGGCGCCCTCCTCCACCTTAGTGGATGTCTTATAGTTTGGAACTAAACTAACGTTAAAGGTGCAGTGTGTAAGATTTCAGCCTTTTTTGTCACTTCTATTGGTAAAAGAAAATGCAACAAAACAATGACATACACACACTTACATAATTGCCTATATATATAAATATATATATATATATACATTGTTTTCATTACCCTTAAATGAGCCCATTTATAAGGCATACATGAGGAGGGGATCCTTTCTACGGGGGCCGCCGTGTTTTTATAGTAGCATAGCACAGTGACCGTACTAAACATTTACCATAACATACCATAGGTTCTCCTGCATGTTCAGAGAGATGAGGGTGAAGTAAAGGATACAACTTCATGCAGCTTCACCACGAGATATCACCAAACCTTTAAGCACTGCACCTTGAAATCTCTTCAAATTTCAATGTTTTTTTCAGTGCTAAAATTCTTAATTCTAAGCATAAACATAACAATACATTTGTTGCACCCCTAACACACACACACACACACACAGATCACTAACTGCTAAGAACACATACACAGTGTAAGGATCACATTTGTACTTGATGAAATCCTAAATGTTCAAGCTCCCTAGCTGAGTTTACGCAGTGTTTATAGTATTTGTGTGGGCCTGTTTGTGTCTATATTAATGTGTGAAAACAATGACGATTACCATTATGTAAAATTATGTAAAAGGTTCTCGTGAACTTCCAGGAAACAAAGAAATCTGTTGCTGACAGCGGAAGCCAAAACAGACAATCTGTTGTGTGGCAGCTTCCCAGAGAAAAGCACTTTGAGCACAAGAGAGGCTGGACAGGATCACACACAGGTGCTATCTACGATGGATGGATGGATGGATGGATGGATGGATGGATGGATGGAACGATAGATGGATGGATGGATGGATAGAAATTATAGATAGATGGATACATATTACTCTGTGGATAGATTGATTGATTGATTGATATGAAAAATGAAATAATAAGGTGCAAAACACAAACTAAGAGGCCTCAATACAGTTACGGATGAAATAAACAGGGACCACCATGCACCATATCATATCATATCAGCTGTATTTATAAAGCGCTTTAAAACAGCCACAGCTGGACAGTGCTGCACATAAACAGAATAGAACATAAGAATAAAATAAACATAAAATATAAAAAAAAAAACATCAATAATGACATCATATTCACAAACTCTGCTGTCGTCTTTTGCTTAAATGAGAAACTGGTAGAAGTGTCGATATGTTCCTCCCACCAGGTGGGTCAGGCATGTGCACATGGAAATGTGTGAGATTTTGGTTAAAAATGGCACATTATTAGTTCAGCTCTCAGTTGGCACTCACATTGAGTCAGTTCCCTGTGATATTGAGTGATAGGACTGCTGCTTAGAAACCCTCAGCACGAAAATATAAATGAACCAAAAGAGGATCAAAAACTAAGGAATGTGTACACATTTCCATACTGTAGTTTAGCATGGTGGCAGTCATTTTTAATGACAAAATAGAAAAAATTAGAGATAGAATTAACCACCTCCTCTCCCCTCATATCAGCAAAACACAGTGCAATGTCGCTAATTTAAAACCAGTGGTGGCTCCAGATGTATATCTCGACAAATTGACTTCCATCAACCTTTCTGAGCTGACCTCACTGGTCTCCTCCTCCAAATCAACCACATGTCAGTTGGACCCTATTCCAACTAGACTCCCTAAAGAGGCCCCTCCCACAAATTGGTCGAACTATATTAGACCAAATTAACACTTCGTTACTGAGTGGCTAATTAACTGACCGTTAATGGTCAA
>JAFBJT010109157.1:9894-21847 GCA_016785325.1 Chascanopsetta lugubris
TGATACTCAGCTGGTGGGTCGGGACCCAAAAGTTTGACTTTGACAGGGGGGGGGGAAGAAAAGTAAAGAAAAAAAATGTTGTGCTTTTGTTTTGAAGAGGACATTGGAGTGCCGTCTATTCACACTCCTTAACAGATGATGCCTTGTAACTGCTGACACTATGACACCCACCACAGTGGAATACAACCGATCGAGTGTCAAAGGGCAGTACTTCCCTCTCTCGCGTTGCCGCTTGCTGGTTGTTTTTGTTTATCGTTGAACTTGTTCAAGTTCTCGGGCTCGAACTGCGCCATCTTTTTATTGAGTACATTTGAGTGGTTGATCTGCGTCGTGGCCCGTCATGAATGGATGATGGTGGGTGTCGAGGCCAGAGCAGCGGAGAAGCAGTGTTTGAAATCACTGATATCCCTGTGTTGGAGTCGGTGAGTGGGTGTGTGGAGCTCTGTGTGGTTGAGGGGAAGCACCAGCTGGTCTTGCTCTGACGTCCTGTTTGTCTTTCCACGCCCTCCTGCTCCTCGGGAGATGCGCTTCCATGCACGCTGTCTCATTTGTGATGACCCTCGCTGAGGAGGTTATCCTCCAGAAGTCCAACCTTGGCACTCGCCGACCAGAGTACCATGTGTTCTCCCTAAGTGAGTAGTATCCCATCGGGAGGAGATTTCCCATTATGTGTTTATTTCGATCATAAATCGTGTTTTAATTCAGTCTTTGCTCCGTTTTCACATCGTTTCAGTCAAAGTTCACTCCCGTGTCACTCTCTCTGGTTTCTCATCTTCCCCGTTGAGATTCCTCACTGGTCACCAGTGCCCACCCTCAGGGCTCCATTTACTAGGAAGCCTATACTGGAACAGGTGGATGTGCTCCGTATCCTCGGCTCGTTTCTGTACCGGGTGAAAAGTACAAGTCATGTGATGATAACTGACGTTAAACGCAGGATAACATAATTTAACCTCACTTTTATGATACATGTCTCATTTTAGACAACAGGGGAGTTTTCGCTGTGTTGTGCAATGCTTGCTTTGTGCCAGCAGGGGACAACGAGCAGCAACTATTTTTATGATCTATAATTGTCAAATAAAACGTATAGTCGGCATGTTTTTACTTCAATGATCAGTGAGGAAGTGTTATTTATGATTGTCAATAACAACAGGAGGCCATTTTTAAGTTGATTAAGTGATTTGTTTTATTAGATGAATGTAGTATGAGCATTTCTACAACCAATCAATATGTAATGTACTCAGGGGTTGTGGTCCTGCACATTATACCTTTAAGCCACTGGCTGTGCCCTGTTTTGAACTTGAAGCATTTCCAGATTAGGGAGTAAACAGCTGTTAATGCCATCGCTAACGATGTGGCAGTAGCAGAACTTAAAATGGCAGCGTTAAAAGGCAGGGGTGCAGAGAGAGAGAGAGAGAGAGAGAGAGAGAGAGAGAGAGAGAGAGAGAGAGAGAGAGAGAGAGAGGGGAATCAATACTTAACCCAAGGGCTGAACAGAAGGCTGCTCTGTTATTCCTCTAAGTGAACTGCACTACTCATGATGTTACACACACATCAAACCGTCAAAGGGAGTTTTGAACGGTGTGTGTGTGTGTGTGTGTGTGTGTGTGTGTGTGCGCGCATGCGCGATGCTCCGTGAGGCACCTGGTGGATGAACCAGGCGGTCATCCAGGTGTGTGGGCGGAGGCGAGTGTTGGCAGACAGACACGATGGGCACGCGTTTCAAAGAGGACACGGCGATATACAAACACACAGGACAAGCACAGCGTGTTAATGAGGAGTGCCACTTCTACAACCACTGCTCATCCGCTGGATCTCTAAAGGGGTTCGCTGAACTTTGAACCACAGAACCGTCAGTGCCTTGCTCGTGGAGCCTGCAGCTGCGTGAGCAAAGAACATTTCCTCACTGCTGGAGTTTAAGCTTTGAGTGGGCTTTGTGAGGGTTGTTATGCCAGGCACACTGTTTAAGTGCAGGAGCCACTTGTATTCTGAGTGTAATGAAATAAAGTGAAGGCATGTTCGCTATCTATTGCTCCACTTGACTCAGTAATCCAAACAATGTCCATGTATCCCATAGTTGATATTTCCAAACCAACGCCCTTTGCAGCATAACCTCCATCAAGCATCACCTGGTTTTAATGTGGAAGGCTCCGACCCACAGGGGCCCAGCACCTAGTGGAGCGGTTAAGTATTTATCTGTGTGTCTTGCCCTACACCGTAGTCTGTAAATTAAGATGGATTATTTATTTCCAAGGCTTGACACCCCCGGCAACCTCCAGGGTTGATGGATGAGCCCAATATGTAAGTGGGAAATCTTGCAGTACACAACGTGGCCACTTGAGGCTGTTCCCAAAAGTTAATCGCCATATTCTCCCATATTAAAATGGTCAACATAGCATGGTACATATTATGGTTTTGGCCCATTTACACATATCCTGATCAGATTTATGAAAATCTGCTGTTTGATGATGAGGATTATTGTTGTTGTTATTATTATTATTGTTATTATTCTTATTATTATTATTATTATTATTATTATTATTATTATTATTATTATTATTATTATTGTTATTATCATTATTATTATTATGAACAATAGTAATAGTAATAATAATAATAATAATAATAGTAATAATAATAATACACAATGTGGGCAACCTCCAGGGTTGATGGATGAGCCCAATATGTAAGTGGGAAATCTTGCAGTACACAACGTGGCCACTTGAGGCTGTTCCCAAAAGTTAATCGCCATATTCTCCCATATTAAAATGGTCAACATAGCATGGTACATATTATGGTTTTGGCCCATTTACCAATATCCTGATCAGATTTATGAAAATCTGCTGTTTGATGATGATGATTATTGTTGTTGTTGTTATTATTATTGTTATTATTCTTATTATTATTATTATTATTGTTATTATTATTATTATTATTATTATTATTATTATTATTATTATTATTGTTGTTATTATCATTGTTGTTGTGTTGTTGTTGTTGTTGTTGTTGTTTTGTTGTTATTATCATTATTATTGTCATCATCATCAATTATAATGATATTAATGATAATCATGATCAAAATAATTATCATTAGTAGTAGTAGTAGTGGTAGTTTTAGTAGTTGTGTAGTTTTAGTACTCTTACTAGTACTAGTAGTAGTAGTAGGAGTATTCATATTATTATTACTATTTTATTAATATTAGTATTATCATTAGTATTGTTATTGTATACATGAATTTCTGTGTCAGACAACAACACACACAATAATCACCTGTTAAAAAAAGAAGAAAAAATTACAGTTGAAATGTTTGGTGGCACAATCACTATATAAACACACACACAAACACATAGTCAGTTGTATCTCTATGACTTATGACAACACACACACAAAAGGATCATAGTGGCTCGGAGCAACAAAAGTACACAAACCCCTTTCCCTCTGTATCTCAGTATCTGCCGGGCTTCCTCCCCCACTATCAAACAATTGTTTGTTCTCATTTTCATAACTCATTAATCCTGATCAGACTCAATCCCACCATCGTCTCCCCTCTCTTCCTTGCTCCTCCACACACACACATACACACAAATGCATGGGTTTCTCTCTCCATTCATAATTCATAGGTTTTGATCAGACAGAATGTTTGATAAGGTTTACAGTCGGCTTGCCCCGGCAGAGGGAGACAACAAAAATAAACAGTCATAAATAACACCCACTGGATGATGTAGCAAACAGAGTTAATGTAATGATACAGTTGAGGGGAGAGACACTAAGTGTTCAAGTGGCCTTCACTGCATTGTATTCAAACTCAGCTGGATTTTAAAAGTGTAAATAGCGGAAGCATATCTATATAGATAATAGAATATTATGCTAAATATCATTAGGGAGAAGACAGATTCCGTCCTGCCAGCGGTCAGAGGATTATACGTGAAGCTAGCTTTCATCTCGGTTGTGTGTAAACATCCCCCCATTTCAAATGTGCAACTGGGAGAGAGAGAGCCTGTCAAACAGTCAGGGGGGGGGGGGGGGGCCGGGGGGCATGAGCGTGAGAAGGACAGATATTGATAGGAAAAAGTAAATCCATCCCAAAAATAAAGATTAATCCAAACTGAGTCTGATGGATGAGTTGGTAAATTGCGTAAACAAACTCATCCCTCGCTTCATAATGAGGTGCCGGGAATTGTTGTCATATACAAAAATGGAATCCGAAACAAGTCAGTTTGGTTCAAACGGGGATAATGTCGGGTAAATATGAACCACAGCGAAAAGGAAGGACGAGAGAAAAAGAAACATCCTAGTATGACAAGAAGTCAAACCTATAAATGATGATCCCGACCTAATTTGACAGACTTGGAGACATGTTGACAACAATAATAACCTTTAAGTGTTTATTTTTTTCTGCAGTCATTCCACTTGTAGCACAAGCAAGGGTAGAAACAGTGATGTGGAGGACAAAGCCAGGAAATGAATGATGATCATAATAATCAAGGAATGTGCTGTCATTAGGTCTGTAAGTGTGTACAGATGGATGTAGTGTCCATGACGTCACCCATAGGTTTCTGCAAAGTGCTGATGAGGCTCGTAGTGGGCGGTTTGCTCGTTTGCCATCTTGCCGATGCCTAACTCCGCCTACTTCCTGGTTTATACCCGAAATGGGCTAAGAGGTGGAGCCCAGGTAGAGCTGGGGGTGGGCCCATGGTGCTGTCACAGCATCCACTAGAGGCCACGCCCCTTAATTATACACAATTTCAAACCTGGATAGAATAGAAATAAGCCCCGCCCCCTTACAGTTGTTATGAGAAAACATGTGACTGATTGAGACCAAAACAGTAGTTTGTATCAGACTCCCTTTTCCCTGTGAGACAAATTGTCATTTGCGGACACGGGTTATACAAATACAATTTCATTGATCGATTGATTGACTTTTGGAAGAGGCAGCCTCTAGTGGCCACCCTGTGAACTACACATTTTTAAACAAAGTTCATATTGACTCTCACACTTATACCTGCGAACTTAACTCTATGGAAAGAGTGAGGCAAAGTGAAGAGAATAGAAGTTAAACATAAAGTTTACATATAGATTTATTCAGATGTATTTGTTCACAGAGTTCTGACTTCTGTATATTACACACACACACACACATACACACACACACACACACACACACACACACACACACAAACACACATGTATTTGATCAATATTCAAACATCCCAGCTGAAAGTTCCATCCCTGCACTGTGCGTAAGGATTGTGATAAGCCAAAGATCATCTGCCGTATGCAAATACATTCTCTGGGAGAGTGTAGGGAGAGAAAAAAACGGTGGTGAATCGTATTATGTATTTATTTATTTCAGAAACACTTCTTTCTCCCATCTCTGCTGCACGGCGTTTGAACACGGCGACGTATTAGCGACAGGGAGCTGAGAGAGGGGAAACAGAATCTCTTGATTTCCACCCTCATTTTCTCTGGGTCTCTTTAAGGCGAAGCTGAGAGAGAAGGGGACATGTGGCGGCGGTGGCAGAGGAAGAACATATGGCGTCTGCTCTGGTGGAAAAGCTTGATACGGGGAGAACACTGGCACCCGGCGCCTCTCTAGCATTAACATGCTGTCAGAGTTGTTCTGGCAGAGCAAGAAGTGGAGCATCCTCGCCCAGCACTGGGTCCCGGGAGGATTGCAGTGTGTCCCTTCCCACTTGCCATCCATCCTGGACTGTGTTATCAGGAGCTGTTATGGAAAGGCGACCACACACACACACACACACACACACACACACACACACACACACACAGACATACTCACGCACATATGCTGGAGGAGCTCTGTTTATCAGATCTCCAGCCAAAGATCCAGTGACAAACACTGCCCTTGTTAACTTGGTGAGGGAACAGTGGACACTGGGAGTTTACATGTGTATAGTATTTTTTCATGAAGCTAGAAAAAAAATCAACCAACATATGCTTTTATTTTGAAATGCTTCCATTTCCTGTGTGTGTGATTCCGTCAGGGTTGATGTTTCCATGCGAGGAAGCACAGCTGCGCCCAGTAGCCTCCGAGCATGAGGGAACTGTTTGTATTTATTCAAATGATATGGTATTGTTTATTAAGCAGACATTTCAAATATCAAATATTTGTTTTACTTACACGTGTTGTCTTGATGTTTTGATTGTTTAAGTTACGATAGCAACATAGGTAGTGTTGGTTTAGCCGAAGTCCACCTGCGTATATTAACTCTTCAGCCTCAGTGTCACAGAATCATTGTAATTATCTCATTTATTGTTGGGAATTGGTGATATATCATACGCGAAGGCATTTGAATACATCACAAAATATTTGCTCATTGTTTTCATTATAATCATCGTTATTATCAAACAGTTTGAGCTTCCTCAACATATCGGAGTGATTTTAGAAGCCTCGAGAAGAAAGACAGAGAATAACAAGAGAGAAAATGCAGAACAGTGAGCAAACGTCTTTTCATGTGAGATTTGGAAGTATGATGAAGGGCGATGAGGTGTTTGACAGAATGTTAAAATACAGAAGCGACACGAAGGTTAGACAGCCGTCTCTGACGTTGTATCTTTGCTTCTCATTATGCGCCTCTCAGGGTTTCCAGCACGCCACGGGCTGACTGCAGGTTGTGTGTTCGCGTGTCTGCATTTTTATATCTCAGCATTTGTGAGCTTATGACCACACCTGTCAGCATCTGTGCTTTCATCGCTGTGTGCACATCTGTCGGTGCATTTCTACGTCTGAGATACGTATTTACTCATCGGTATCAGACCCGACTTCAGGCTGTAATTAACAAAGCTACTCAGCCATACATATATTTACAGTTTCTGCCTCTGTCTTCGTGTTGAAAGGGGGGCAAAGCGAAGAGGGAGGAGGTTACTACATAAAATACTTAGTGACACATGTTGTCTATTGCAGGGCTGCATTCACGCCCATATTATTTATTTAAAACCTGGAGTGCGTTGTTTATTCCCCCGGGGTCATTTTGAGAAGACATGCAAGTCAGTGACATCTGCTTCCATGGAGACACTCTATCCTCTTATAGTTGTCTAAATCAACATGTAAATACATGTGTTTGTCGCCCCCCTGTGTTGTGAAAAAGCAAAGTATCCGGAATGTTTGCTTTTGGCTCCATTTAGGTTTAAATACACTCTGATTGGCTAGATCCCACCCACTCTGCTATGATTGGTTAATTGCTTCCAGCATGTAGGTAAGGACGGCCTCCTCACTTCTGGAACAAGGCTTTATTGCAGTGTGACCAAGCAGCAACCCCCGGATGAGTCCAGTACGAAAGTGGAACATTTTGCAGTTCACACGGTGGCCACTAGGGGCTGGCTCCAAATACGAGTGAATCCCCATAGACTCCCATGTTAAAATGTTCAACTTGAGAGGTGAATGAAACATGTTTAAAGCCTGGTACAAACTATGGTTTTGGTCTTAATCAGTCAGTTTTGTTACCATGACAACGGTAGGGTGGTGATTTTTTTTCTAACTTGCTTGTTTGTATACTATTGAGGTTTGAGATAATTAATCAATCAATCAATCAATCAAAGTTTATTTATATAGCCCGCATTTACAAATCAAAGTTTGTCACACAGGGCTTCACATGGTGGGTAACATCCTCTGTCCTTAGACCCTCAACAAGAGTAAGGAAAAACTACCAAAAGAAAAGGTAGAAACCTTAGGGAGAGCCAAAAGTGAGTTGTATATGTAGAAGTGTATCTTTACCTTTGGTGTTATGATTCAAATGAGTAAATAAGTAAATCCAGCCGCCATTCTTGTTGCCGTTTTGCATTTTTCAGAATATTTGTCTCAGTTTTTTTATTTTATTTGAGCACTTCTGTTAATAAACCTGACTCTACCTTTCTATGCATTGTTTAGAGTTCCTCCGGTGTTTGTGCTGCACTTTGTGGAGGGCCTTCCCAGCAACGACGTCAGAATGTACAGCTTCTCCTTCGAAGAGAGACGCTACTCCATCACCACTGTCATACAGTACGACCTGCAGCTCAAGCACTTTGTCACCTGGATCAGTCGCTCCGACGGTGAGTATCCACTAACCGTTCCTCTTACACCTTTTATTTCACTGGTGAGGAGCGAAAACAGTATCTGGTTCACCTGCCTGAGGGGTGTATTTTGTGTGTCGCCGTGGTAAATGATACCACACACCTGACCTGCTCCAGAGCAAGTTAATTTCAGGAGGATCCGATCAAAACATGTCAACGAGACCCGATAAGGAGATTTGACTCTTAATTGTTTCAAAAAGCAAAGAAACTTAAAATTAATGTTTTGCTCTCCCGTAGAAATCTGTCAGTTACACATTCAACAGGAGCATAAACACTCATTAAAGCGTCATAGAATTAATTTTCTTGTTTACATTATACCCACTGGCCTTTAACCCAATTTCCCTGCAGGTATCAGAGTGTCTCCCTGTTACCATGTCAACTGCTCGCGTTAGAGCAGGGTTGTAAAATGCAGGGTTAACTGAGGCAGTGGATAAGAAGCTGTTACTCCGCACAGCCTCAGTGAAGTGGGATGATAATAAGATAATCCAGGAATGTTGCAGTTGCAAACAACAACAGTTGAAGTGAACCAGACTTAAGATGTTGTTTATCTTTTAGGAAATCCAGCCCACCTTTGCACTCATGGTAAAAAAAAAAAACAACAACAAAAAAAACACAAATGCATAATCATGTGGGTGAATAATTAAATTCCTCACACACTTTAGTTTCCCAACAGCACATTCTGCTGGACAGTGTCTGTAATGTAGAAACCTTCTCAGCCCCCTCGGTATCCATCCACTGTCATTATTACATGAATGAATCAATTCATAATCAATTACATTCACTCACTTGCTGTAGTAACTCACCTCCTACTACGAGAAGGTAATTGTGTACAGCTTCAGTCGTATTAATGTGTCGACGATGTGTTTGAAGAGTCTAGTTTGAGTCGCATCATCGAGAAGAGAAAAAAAAAAAAAAAACGATTAGCTCAGCACGTCATCATACAAGTGACACCTCCCGGTTCATTTGAATCCAAGTTTCGACCTGCTCCTTTTCAGGGTCCTGGCTGGAACTGGATGACCTGAAGCATCCAGTGAGTAAGACCCACCAGAAGCTCCCGGTCCCTGCCCAGGAGATGCACATGGTCTTCTGGGAAGCGGAGCAGGACAAGGGCCCTCGTCACTGTTCTCCCTCCAGCACTTTCCGCCACTTCTCCGAGCCCAAGTCGGACGACGTGGTGGTCTGCGTCCCCGACCAGTCTCTCCTCGCGTCTCACAGCGACATCGTCAGCGCTCTCTCGCCATCCGAAGACGGCGCGACCGCGGCGGCCGACGCGTCGATCGGCTCCACCACGCTGCTGGAAACCTTCGAGGGCCTGAGCCACAACGACATCGTCACGCTCACACTGGTGGAACTGGATCCGGATTCAGAGATGGCGCCCGCGGGCCACGGCGAGCAAACTCGGGACACGAGCAAGAACGGAGCGCTCGGCGCGGCGCCGGACAGCTCCTCCGCCGCGACTCCCGGCAGGTTGTGCAACAGCCCCGATGCTGCTCCCTCCTCCAACTCCGAGACGGAATCTGCGGCCGGATTGTCGGGCGGCACGACCGCTGTGCCCGTCGCCAAGAAGGCGCGAGGCAGAGGGACGAGAGGAGGCAAAGCCGCCGGACGGCAAAGCAGTGTGAGCGCAGCTCCGGCCGAGCCCTCGGAGGTGAAAGCCGACGAGCCTGTGGTCGACGCCTCTCAGGGACAAACGCCTCCAGGTGAAAGCACCCGGCCGAAGCCAACGTCGCCCCGCCCTCCTGCCCCTCGCTCGCTCACCAGTCAAAGCTCTCCCCCAGTCCCGTTGACCCAAGATCTAAAAGCCCGCATGAACTTGCTCAACATGTATCCCGTAAACAAGGCCAAGAGGTCCGAGGCAAAATACACCCCCACCACCTTCACACCTGTCCTGCCCGCCCATCTGAAGCCTCCCCTGCCGGCTCATTCAACCCCGAACTCTGTGAGGAGGCGGCTGCCGCTGCCGCCGCAGCAGCAGCAGCAGCAGCAGCAGCAGCAGCAGCGGATTCCTGCCGGACTCCTCCCCAAACCGCAGCTCAGGACGGAGGAGAGCGACAGTCTCCCTCTGAAAGCTGCAGAAATGTACCACGGATTTGGCACCAAGGGCCCAAGTCCGCTCTCGCCGGCTGCCTGCCCCGCCAGAAAACCCACTCCCACTCCCCCACCTCCGCTCGTGGCTTCTCGCGGCCAGAACACGCCGAAGAGCGCCGCGCCCGCCCCCGTCGCTCCGCCGCTGAACACAAACTCTGAGATCTACTCCTCCAAGAAGCACGGCAGCGGGTCGTCAAAGGTTCCGCCCGGCCTCAGCGACACAGAGGCCCTCCGCTACAAACTCCTGAAGAAGCTCAGGGCCAAGAAGAAGAAGCTCGCCAAGCTGAACCAAGCGCTGGGTCAGCCGGGCGGAGCCAGCCTGCAGCCGGACAGCACCAACCTCCCCTCGCCCAGCACGGTCAGCTCCAGCACCTACAACGGCTCCGCCTGCGAGGACTTCCTGTCCGACCTGCTCTCGCCGGCCACCACGGCCAGTAACCTGTCGCCCGACAGCACCGACTTCCTGTCCATGTTCGCCGGCGGTCCAGAGGGAGTCGGCCAGGTGGAGTGTGCGGTCAACGGCATGGGCGCGGCGCCGCAAACGCACGCCTACGCGCACGGGACACACGATGACAACTTCATGGATGAGTTTATTTCTCAGGCTGTGGCCGAGGGCCCCACGGAGATGGAGAGCATGGCCCTGAGTGAACTGGATCTTTTCATGTAAACTGTAGGGGGCAGCACTGAGTCAAAACACTGTTTGGAGAAAAGCCCCCGACGCGCACGGTGTTCAAATGTGCAGCTACTGAATGACTTTGTTCTCGTTGGGTTGTTCTCGTAATCCTTCATCTTCCAGCACAGGCATCACCCCAAATGAAATGTTTACTTTAAAGGTGCATTTATTTATTTTGAAGTGAACGCGCTGTTTACAAAAGCTGGAAGTGCTTCTCTGGGAGAAAGACAACGGCACATCGCTTCGCTGCCACATGGGTCCCTATGAACAAACATGTTTAGAAAGATGGCTCCTTTGAATTATCGGTACGTACTGTTGACAATCAGTGATGAGTTAGTCACTATCATTTCTGTCATGGACGAGATGAATCGAACGGTTAAATATCAATTTCTGTCTTTTGTCTGTTGCACTAAAGGACACTCCCAACTACCATCAAATGCTATGGATTCAGATTTGCTTCATTGCTTCAGAACCTATCTCTGCTCCACCAGGTCACTTCCATGTTGTTTGCAGTGTGAAAGAAGGGAAGTCCTAAAATCAGTGTTTAGATTTGTGTTTTGCTAATAATGTAAAGTAATTATGTAATATCATTTTGTCTGTACAGATCAATAATGTTGGTGCTGGCATGCTGGACAAATTTATGTGGCACAATTGGAATTTCTTTCTGAAACTCTGGCACTTTTGCAGTCTGTATGGAAACCGTATGAACGAGGTTAATGAAGCCATGAGTTTACGGCCAAAGCTGTTTGTCAGCTCTGTTTTGTTATTTCTGGAAAAACGACTTGAAAAATCTCGAGGAAGTTGGGGTGGGTTTTTTTTTTTTTTAGTCATTTAATAAATAGACTTATATTTACACTAACGTTTGACCTGTGTGATTTCAACACTAAACGTATAGGATGTAGAATAATTCTGTATTTATGCTTTCAAAGGTACTGTATATACTTGTCCAATCAATTAATTATTTACTAGTGAATTTGTGTAAAGACTATAATTGTACATCCAGACCATTATCGACTGATATTGTCTGTTTTGTTTAATTCTGTCCTTTACTAAGTACAAACCTATAATGTAAAATTATGTTGTTCTGCCGTTATATAATACTTCCCCCATATCACCAGATATCT
>JAFBJT010109158.1:0-5000 GCA_016785325.1 Chascanopsetta lugubris
GTGAAATGGGTCCAGTGATCTCCCAAAGAGCCAGATTACAGATATTCCTCGTGGCCAATCCAATATATTTTTTTTGTATTTATGATAATAGAAGTAGTTAGTCTTTTTTAAATTAGTTCATGTTACTTTTCCCTTTTGCAGGAAAATAGGCATTTTAATGACATGTGCAAATGTTAAACCAAAACAAACCCCTCCGACACAGAGCTGCGGGGATGAGGGATAGTAGTCGGACGGAGGAACAGCCCACCATCATTATTCACACTTTACCAATTATCCCTCTGACCTGTCTTCTGATACACATTCACAAACAACGTCCAGGCCTGTTTGTTTTAAGGGTCAGATTAAATTGCGTTGGTCGCCGCCCGTCCAAATGTTAATGCTAAAAATAATCCCCCCTTTTTCCCCTCCACTTATTTTTCCCTTTTCACGCCTCCATGCCCTCTGCCTCCATCCTCTTTTTTTATCCGTGCCGTTCTCACATTACATGTAGCCGTCTCTCTTCCCCCAGTGTCAGAGGGAAGCTCACACTTTTGAATTGTTAACAGACGCACGCAGCTGAGCATGGAGATATCCAAAATGGCACATTTGCAAAAGACAATCAGGTTAAAGGTGGCATTCGAATAATGAGTGCGTCTTGTGTCTGAGCATGTGCGAGAAAGGACATACATTATTAATACAATCATTAATTGGGGCCCAGTCACAAACAATGACATGTGATGCAATTAACTATACTGTTATGGGCTGCTCATTTCATTCAAATTGATTCCAGCAGCACAGCAGCAGATTGATGAGAGTGGATTTGGATGTTCTTGTTAAGACAGATGTGCAGTTTATACCCAGAAGAATTCATATAGCTTTTAAATCACATTTCTAACATTAAAATGTTCCCATTCTTCTGTGCACAAGTCTTCCTTAAGTGTGTTCTGTTCTATGGTGTTTCAGCACGTGGCATTTTACAGATGATATTTGCATGGCAGCTTTTCAAGACTCCCCAAGAGCTTTTTACAGAGGAGGGGGGACTCACCTCAACCACCACCAATGTCTAGCACCCACGAGGGTGATGGATGGCAGCCATTTTGTGTCAGAACGCTCAGCACAGCAACAGTTGGAGGTGAAGAGGGAGGGAATGATTTGAGGGATTGATTAGAAGTGAGGGATGACTAAGTGGCTCAGTAGAGAAAGCCTGGTTTATTCCGGAAGAGAATGGCCAGAAATTGAACCCATAAGCTCATGCCACTAGGGCATCGTTCCTGCCTTGTCCATGTGACAGGACTCGAACCAGCAATCATCTGGTCCTGAGTCCTGGATGCTAGCCACATGAAGCCACACTGACAACAATTAGAGCGTTGCCATTGGAATTAGTATGGGTATACTAACCTGTGATAGTGTTTGCTTTTTGTGTGGCTAATGGGAGTTTTTTCTACTTTCTCAAACAGGACTGGTTGTGCACATTATTTAGCACCGCCTTTTCAAGGCACTCTTATTTCTGTCATTAGTTAAAGATATGGTCTTTTATTGTTTTAATACATACCAAGAAAGATAGTAGGTGTCTCATCTCCTTTTATTGAGAACACGTCGTACATGATAATGTCTTCACAGATCTTAAATCAAATAAAGGAGAGTTCAGGAAGTCCAACCTCTAGCTCATACTCCTTTTTAAGTATTAGCCGGAAGCGGGAAGATCCCGATAAACTGCGATCAGACGACCTTGGACGTCGGCTGGTGGCACAAGTGACCCTCTGTGTGGCTCTGCCTGAGGCGGCTACATTATTTCCTATTAGTTTTTATCTTACATTGAAAAAGCTTTTTCTTTGTCTCGATGATGGTTGAGAGCAGAGGATGTTGCACCTTGTCACACCCTGTATCAGACAATTTGTGAACATGGGCGGCAAATTAAATGCCGTTGATTGAATTGATCCCTAGTGTCAGGACGTGTGGGACCAAGAGGAGCAGCTGAAAAAGGCAAAATAAGAACCATTGCATGAACTCACCTACAATACTTGTCAGCTCGTGGAACCTGTGTTTCTGAAATGTAGAGGATGTGTCACGTTTGGATTAACAAGGAACTGAAATGACAGGAAATGAGTGAATTGAGGTGTTTCACCGAAATGTGAAGAAACTGTAAATCAGATATAGTACAATGGGCTGACTGTCAGTGCGGAGTCTTGTATTCTTTATCCTGCATGAATTAACTTCTGCTGTCGCTCCAGTACAATAAGAGCGACAATAATAGTTGTCAGTAAAACGTTGTCAGAGTCTCGCATTGTGTTGAACATACCAGAGAGATGGTGTCCTTCAGTCACGTGCTGTCATGGTTGTGGCAACTTGGTGAATGAAGCTTCAGAATTCACATATTATATCCATTAAAGGGGACCTATTGTGGGTTTCCTCACTTTTGGAGTTAAACACACTGTTATGGTGTAGAAGTACCACTAATAATATTGTGAAAACCATATAAAATGGCCTAAACGCATGCGCACGCTTGAGCTATTTAACAAAGACCGTGGCAGCTTCAGCAGGAGAAGTCAAAGCTGCGCTTTGCAACACATACGTTAATGACATCATTAAATGAAGTGGGTGTGTGTGTCTGCACTAGAGGATGTCAATCAAACGGCGACACTCTCCAACCTAACTATTCGGCTCGAAAGGGCACGTGATCTCGCAATGCATTGTGGGCCGCCGGTGACATTGTTGTAGTTTGTCGTCATAGCTGAGTTACAGATGGTGCTACAGAGAAAGAGGAACGAACACAGGGATAAATGGACTGAACAAAACATAACGCGATGGACCGAACCGAGACAAGCTGGACCCTGTTCCGAAGGCTCGGTATCTCAAAAAAAAGAGGCAAATCGGAGGAGTTGATCCATACGAGCACAGCGACTGGACAGGAGATATGACCTGAGCTGAGCTTGTCGTCTATAGAGTCAACAGAGTTACTACACCGGCGAAAAATGAATTCTTTAAGGGCTCATGGACTAACAAACTTTGGGCTGGTGCAAGACCTCCGGATGTTCCGTGTTAAAGAGAGGACCGCCGTCATGTCCAGGGTAAACAACATGCTTTTACCTCACTGTGTCCCACGGTGCTGCTTGTTTGTTTGCTTTTTACAAACATATGTTGGTGTCTGCTGGACACATTTGTTTCAAACAAAAACTTAAAAAAATATTTTAAGCCTGGAATCCACTCTGAGAACGCCACTCCATCCGTGTCGGATAAACATGTTTGCTATGTGAATGATGGAAATATACATTAAAGGGCTTATTTTAGTGTGATGTAAAAAGCAAGTCGTACATTGCAGTGATTATACACTCATAAAAATGTCTTTATATAATTCTTCACTGCACTTTGAAGTATATGTTGTTTGCCTGATAGCAAGTTTTGAATGAAAACAAGCAATTTCATAGAAACATTGATGATGGGACAAGAATGAACTCTTTTGGAATGGATTTAATTATTATAACCCTCTCAAAATGGAATGTTGCCATGGTATACGTAAGTTATGTAGTGTGTAAGATTTCATTCAATTTTCTCACTTCTATCTACAAAACAATTATATAGACATTTTTACAAATGAATAATCACACCAATATCTGACTTGCTTTTTACATAACACTAAAATGAGCCCTTTAATGTATATTCACAACAGGAGTGGGACCTCCTTATGGGGGCCGCCATGTTTCTTAGGCCAGAGTAGACGTACTAAACATCTTTTCAGCTTTAATGACTACTGAGGGCTGCCATAGATTCTCCTGCATGCTCAAATGGGAAGAGTGAGGTGATGGATACAATATGCAACTTTACCACTAGATTTCACAAAATCTTACTCACTGCTCTTTTAAAAGTCCCTCTATTGTCATTGGCTCTTCTGTCAGCCTGCACACAGCATGAAACTGGTTGGAGTGAGTGAAACTGTGCCCAACACTGTCATTAACATTACAACTCTTTCATATTTCTCAAAAAAATTTATGATCTTGATGAAATAATTCAGAGCGTGTGTGGGACTGGTTGTGAACGATCGATTGGATTTAAATCTTTCATAAACACAGTGTTTGGCCTTGGCAGAGAGATGTAATTTCCTCAGTGCCTTTCTAGTTTAGCTATTTTCGGTTTGAAAAACCTCCTCATAAGAGACGTATGTTTCCCTCCTATCTTGAAATCTTTTGCTGTGCAGTGCAGTGGGTTAGATGAGCCTTGGTTCGCCGTGGATGAAAACTATTTTACTGTTAGAGTTGATTTGACGTTTGCAGAGTGTGTGGGTTCATGGTTACAACACCTTTGGCATTACACACAAGGATTTGATCTGTAGTTCCTGTGATGTGTTGTCTATTTGCATCTGCCTGCACATGCCGAGCTGTGTGTTGTGTGCGATACTATATATATACAGTTCTTGTTCTCATAGAAAATATTTAATATTTTTCCCCAAAATATTATGTTTTTAACAAAGCATCACGGGGGATTGTGTAATTACTGCCCTCACTTTAGAATAATTCAGAAATGATTAATCGATTACCAAGCTGTTGGTTGTTGGAGCCATATTTAATGCTCTTTTAAATGGTCTGTCCACTGATGTATCCGTTGGGTATAGTTATTCAAGGTTTTTGAAGTTTGCTTAAATACACATTACATATTTTAAAGGTGCAGTGTGTAAGATTTCGGCCATTTTTGTCTCTTCTATTGATTGGCAACCCTAATTCACTAACTTAAAATGAGCAGCCCATTAATGTCTTTCTATGGGGGTCACCATGTTTTTACAGTAGCCCAGAGTGGACATACTAAACACCTTTGACTCTTAATGGCAGCTACCATAGGTTATCCTGCATGCTAAAAAGTGTAAGGGTGAGGTACAACATGCAACTTCAGCACTAGATGTAACCAAATCTTACACAATGCACCTTTAAAAACAACTTCTGGGCAACACATCCATACCAAAGAGAAGACATTTTAATTTGAGTTTATACGACAGTAATAAGTGATAAATCTCCATTAATCTGATCCAAGCT
>JAFBJT010109158.1:10000-23842 GCA_016785325.1 Chascanopsetta lugubris
ACAGTGAGACGACTCGGGAAAGTACAAGGGGTAAAAGGAGAGAGAGATGGAGAGATAGAGAGAGAGAGAGAGAGAGAGAAAGAGGGGAGGTGGAGGTCGCCTCCGCTGGGGAACAGCAGATGACTTCTGATGATACTCAAGTTGCCAATTAAATGGGAAACTGCTGCGAGTGTAACCAAAAGAAAGAGGATGACAATGAGCATAACGACGGTGGCGAGGAAGATGATGATGAGGATGATGGGGGTGAACAGTGGTTTGCGAGGGGGGGAGGGGGGTTAAGCTGAGAAAGAGATTAGCTGAGGAAGACGAGCGTGGAGAAGCGACAACAACACAAACTTCAGAGCCATGTTAGATGTTTTTCACCCCAGCACCTTCCTCAACAGATTCTTGTCTGTTCACAGATTTCCATTTCAAACCGCTGCTGTCATGGGCAATAACGCTCGACTCCATTTAGCCAGGCAGGGGAAAGTGACTGAAGTTATAGTGGGCACAGTTACACTTTCTTTGATAGACTCCTCCTTGTTTTGCTCTCCAGCCTCTGCCATTGTCATCACTGATCCAAGTGACACTGGCTTCATTAAAGCGAATGAAAGTGTGGGGAATGGCTTAGCAAGCAATGATGTTGTTTGCTCTGATTTCTGACTGTGTGATTTGCGTTTCGGCAGTAAACTACGCGTTTGGTACTTAATCTGAAGGCTCGGATGGAAAGGTCCAATCTGTGCTTTTGCAGCCAGAGATCAACTTGCCTTATGGTGACATCATAGACTGTATACAAAGAGGGACGCATCATCTTATTGTGGTCATAGTGCTTATTGTGGGCGAGTCCCTGGTCGCCATCTTGCCGATGCCCAATTCCTCCCACTTCCTGGTTCATCCAAAAAAAAAATGGGCAGAGTGGCGGAGCACAGAGCTGGAGGTGGACCCATGGTGCTGTCCCAGCATCCACAGGGCTTGACCGGTCAGTCCAGGTGTCACTCAAGAGGCCATGCACTTAAATATGCGCAAAATCAAATGGCGATGAATCAAAATTGTCATTGGAAAGGATGTGACTGATTGAGACCAAAACTGTAGTTTGTACCAGGCTTTAAACATGTTTAATTCACCTCCAAAGTATAGGCCCTCGTAACATGGGAGTGCAAGTCGTATAAAGTAAATGTATTACAACAAACAAACAAAATAACAAAGGTTTAACCATACTTTATATTTAGAATATTTTAATTTGTTGAACATGTTGTCAGACAGCCCTTTCATTTGGCACCGTAATCAATGTACTGCTACAGCAGGTGCTAAATCAGCCACACATCAGATTATTCACATCAACACTTCATGAAAAACACAAACAACTCCATGTCTGCTGCCAAATAAGTGAGATCTATATTTACTAAAGAGCGGTACTGGGCCCAACCACCATTAAAAGTATTGGAACATGTGCACAACTATATTCAGCCACTTACCAAACACTCTCTTAAGTTGTTTTGCACCCAGGTTCTGACTGAGTTGGTCTCACTGGTGTTACTTTGTGTCTGACCCTGCGGGTTTGGATTCAGCTGAACCACCAGGAGGCTTGCGCTCTTTCCTCCACTTATTTAAACTCCATTCCTCACAACAGATCTAAATGTTCTAACCAATAATAACCTGGGCTCTAGCTCTTGTGGTTCTTATATAAATACGTACATTTTTTCATATACCACCTGCTCACATATTGCTCATTTTTGTCTGATTTGCTCAGGAATGGACTCCTATTTAGTATCTCATATATCTAAAGTACTATATGTTTATAATAATACATTTATCTGGTCTCTTAGAGTGTAATTCTAAACTGCTGTTGTAACAAGGTAATCTCCTAGTTTGAAATCAATATAGTACATCTCTATCTGTCTGTCCATCCATCCATCCATCCATCCATCCATCCACCTGCATGTTAAACCACTGGAAATATGTGAGATATGTTGTACAGTTAAAAAGGTTATTTTATTTTCAGCTCAGCTACAAGACTCATTAGAAGCAAGGTTTGTGAAAATCCTATGGTGCATCTCTCTACAAACCGCAGGTGTGCTGTTATCTTTACTGTTTGTGATTCACTGATCTAGTTTATATTCCCATTATAATTGCACGCTACATATTCAAATTATTCAACATTTGAATTTGATTTATTCAAAAAAAATTCTATTATTGCTCTGTGCCATGTATAGTGGCAGCAACATGCAATCGTCAAGGGATGTTTCTCGT
Organism: Chascanopsetta lugubris; assembly: GCA_016785325.1. NCBI lineage: Eukaryota > Metazoa > Chordata > Actinopteri > Pleuronectiformes > Bothidae > Chascanopsetta > Chascanopsetta lugubris. Next base: position 12,230 of record JAFBJT010109158.1, read on the forward strand.
AAAAAAAACATGTGTTAATTTATAGTCGTTGTGGTAGAAGCTGTTCATTCTTCACGATAGTTACAATTTCAATATTTGATAAAAAAAAGTCACAAAGATGTGAAGACACCAGTCGTGGGGGCTGTCTCTCCTGCTGTGTTTTATTCCTTGCTCTCTCTCTCTCTCTCTCTCTCTCTCTCTCTCTCTCTCTCTCTCTCTCTCTCTCTCTCTCTCTCTCTCTCTCTCTCCCTCTCTCTCATTTTCTGTCTCAGGCTAAGGCTAAACAAAACCGCATAGTTAAACTTGGTGCAGAACCTCAGGGCTGAGAGCGGCAGCAGTGCTGTAATAAAGACACCCCCTGTGTGGACAGCATGCTCCAGCTGCTGCAGATCAATGATGGGGGCAGAGCCTGTGCTACCACATTTATGAAATAAATAATTCACAAATTCGAATATCCTGGCATGAACTAAAAAGTTTTTCTTTTGATTTAAATGCATTTTTTGACATTTACAAAGAAACGGCTCCAAGGCCAATGCCTCATTCAGGTGCAGTCATCATAACAACAATCGTAATTTTCATTTTTGGAAAATCCAAGATATACAGGTTTTGTATTAATTTGTCCTTGTAGCTGCCATTGCAATAATTAAGACAATTACACAGGAAATGATATACAGAATTAAATGAATACACTCCAGGTTCACCAGCTGTCTCTGAAACTCAGGATATGTGTGTACATCCATTAGCATGATTCCTGTTGCAGTGTCTGATGTAGATTTGTGACTGATATCAATGTACCACTCTCTTTCCATGAGCTTAAATGTATTCAGGATTTGTCCCTGAATAACTCGCTACCCAGGTAATGCATGATAACTTCTCCTCCCTTGGATCCTCTTAAACCTTTTATCCAATTAGCGCAATCCCCTTCCTTACACCTACATAATCTCATCTGCGCCTTGAGCCAGTGCCAGAGTTTAGATCAAATTATCCTGCTTTAAAACGATACGCTGCATAAATAAGTTGCCTAATTAATCAGCGTTATCTCATCTGTATCTTCTGGTGGTTCCACAACATCAAAGAGCTGTGTTTTTGACAGTGACGAGCATCGATTGGCCTGGTGGTGAACAGAATATCAAGTATTGTCCTCTGAAGCTCATAATAACAGCAAAAGAAAAGTAAAGTCTGGCCTGTGTGGTGGATATAATTGATAATACGTGAGCACAGCTCCCAGGCACTTCATTGAGGATATTAAGTTTATCTGCGGTGACTCGGTCCAATAGACTGTGAAAATCCAGTTTGAGGGGAGAAGTTCCAATAGGTTCCTAGTCACATTAACACACGGATGTATCGTCTCCAACAATTTGAACTTAAAGAAAACTAAAAGTTCTAAAACTCTTTGACTAACAAAATAACTATTGGTTGACCTTCAAGATCATCACTGGAATTTTACACAAGTTTACAGCAACTATGCAAATCGGAAGATTGTTTCCTTTTTTTATATATATGTACTTGTAAAGCTTCAATGTATTTTAATATAGTTTATGTCTGGTGAGCTACATTGATGAATACACTCACTGTATCAAAGGTGCAGTGTCTATGATTTAGTGACATCTGGAGGTGAAGTTGCATGTATCCATCACCTCACCCTCACCCTCATGAACATGCAGGAGAACCTCTGGAAGACTTCAGTTGTCATTAAAACTCAAAAGATGTCCTCTTTACTGTTGTAAAAACATGGCGTCCGCCATAGAGAGGACCCGCTCCTCATGTAAATATACATTAATGGGCTCATTTAAGGGTAATGCGGAAACAAAAAATAAATAAATGAAAACATTTAGATGATTTTAAATTGCATATTTAATTGTTTAGTAATGACTTAGTGACAACATGACATGAAATCTTACACATTGCACCATTTAGGCCACTCAGCCACTCTTTGATTAAAGGTGCAGTGTGTATGTGTGACAAGCAGAGATGAAATTGTACGTTGCAGCTGGAATGGCCCACACCTCTCTCCTCCCTTTGCATACAGATCCTGTGATAGCCCTCAGTTATCATTGTAACTGTGCCAGTGGGAGCTAACATGAAGAGAAGTCAGAAGAGAAGTTGAGATAATGAAAACAAAACGAAAAGCATGGTTAGGGAGAGAAACTTAAAGAAAAAAAAAATGTTTCATTACAATAAATCTTACACACTTGACCCTTAATGAAAATATATACTGCCAACAAGTGTAAACCCGTAATATAAATAGTTTGTTTGAATAAGAGTTGTTGCCGGTAGCGACATGTTGTTGCTCTTTGTCGAGGAGTGTAAATGTTTTTGCTTTGCAAGCATCTGGGTCATGGCTGTTTAGCGCTGCCCTGTATGGCTCAGAGCAGCACGGCTCACTGACCATCTCAGTCTGAACACGGCCATACATCCTCCGAGATGCCCTCTCCTCCACAGCAACACAGATCCTCTCTTAAAGAGGAGAGGAGGCTCGAATGGAACAAGTTGACCTGATGGAAAATGGACGTAGGCAGATGGAAAGTCGACTCGAGAACATTTCGAACCATTGGCTGATCACCTCCAAAAAAAAAGTCACATGGAAAGTCAGGCTCGCAAAGTAGCCCACACGCATAGATGCCGAGCTTGAGAACAGTGGAGGTTCGGGTGTGACACACTGGAGGCAAGTCTGAGACAGAAAGTGAAGCTTGGAGGAAAGCAAAGTGCAGGAGGTGGAAATGAGAGGAAGGTGAGGAACGACTCAGGAAGGAGGAGTGATTAGCACATCTCCTCCTCACCTACAACACTTCTCAACTTTGGGTACGATGACTCAGCTGATCTTCGTACTTTGAGTTTGAATTAAATCAAAATAATCAGTCTTTTCCGAATGTTTGTCATCGGCACGAAGGAAATGAGAATAAGTAATATCAGAAAATATCTGTGTTTCTGTTTCTTTTTCTCTTGCTGCGGCTGAGTGGAAGTAGCTTCATGGGGTCAGATCCTGTTCCTCGGGGCTTTAAATTGATACTTTACTCTCAGAAATCTTAAGAGACTCAGTCAGATAAAGATTTCATATTCAACACCCACAGTCTAAATACATCTCTGACAGATTGTTCCTCTCCTCTGATGAACCTACACAGCATCGTATGGGCACATGCACTACCACATCCATCCATCATTGTATCTGTGCAGCTGCCAGTCTAATTGGCTGCTGTTATGTGGAGAGTCAGATGAAATCATGGGGGTGAATGTGGGGATGTGATCTTCAAACAGATAAGGTAACTGAAAAATAGAACAAGCTCAAGGCTTTGAACACTGGATTTTCATTCCAGACTTAAAAGTCAGAAAACTACATTGTTAACGGCAGGGTTTGAAGATTGTAACTTTGTGAATTATATCTGTGCCTGCGGTGCAGTCGGTTACAGCCAGTAAAACATTTCAATCTCTAAATCCAACTTTTTAGTTCAAACTGAGTTATTCTGCAGTCTCATAAATGCACTGTCATGTAATCCCAATGCAAACATTTGACTTTCGCAACATTGTTTTGCAAAATCCATTGATCATCGGCATTATTCTACAGACGCACAAATGCACTGCTACGTAATCAAGTGGTTTCCTGAGGATGAAGCCTATTGCCCTTTGGGATCTCTGACGTCCTCTGGTATCTACATAATGTAAAGAGTAAGCACAAGTGATCCTGCAGCCAGACTTGCACACAGATGATCCTCTTTGTAATATAATGTAATGTATTATGTATAGTTATAAAGTAACATAATGTCTCAGTGTCTGTGAGTAACTAAAGATACTGTCTATATAAGAGCACCAGAGGAACCACAGCCATTGTCCACAAGAAGTCAGCATGCCCTATATGTTCTGAGCAGTACCAGGGTCTGACCAGTGGCCTGTTCAATGGGGGGATTGCTTCAATCAGCAGCAGGACCCGCCCCCAGTGAGTTTTATTTAACACTGACTACAGTGATGTTGTTTTTTTTTTTTAAAAGGCATCATGATCTGAATAGTCTTAGGAATGTAAACAATTGTGAAACGGATTGCCTGGATTTAGAATATATGCATCCCTCCCTATGACATTTAATTTGTATTTGAGAACATCTGTACTATTGGCATCTTAAGGACAATACTCCAATGTAATGATAATTTCGATAATAGTTTTAGGATTTTGTCATTTCAAAAACATTGAAGCCATGAGGTTTGATCTTATGCATGACGACATCAGCATTTTAATGTGGCAACTTCTTTTGTTGTTCCATTGGCTTCCATAAAACTGGGTGTCCTGCTTAACAACACAAGCCATATATTCCATTGTACATTTTAAATACAGTTCATTGTAGTGCAATCCAGCAGCAATATAAAGGCTTAACATCACAATTAGTTGGTGTCTAGTTGAATACATCAGAAGTGTTTGTTTCCTGGTTGTAATTATGTCTCAGAGGAGTTTCAGTTTGAGTTCAGTTTCAGTTTATTTATTTATGCGCCCTTAGGAAAATCAGGTTTGCAGTGAGTGAGTATCATGGCAGCACAGAAACAAAACATACAAAACAAAGTGACAACAGTGCTCAGGCTAGAAAAAAACAGAAGGACAACACCAGTATAAAAGCAGGATCATGTTAAAACATGAAATGAAATGAAACACATAAGATACATAAAAAACAAGTAAAAAAAAAGCAATGTGCCACACATAAAAACAAGATAAAAGAGACCATGCAAAACTCGAATAAATAATAAATAAATACTATGAAATTGTTTACTTGGTAGTAGCACCGATGGCTGCCGGTACAAAGCTACTTTTGTAGCCATTCGTTTTGCAGCCTGGTGCCATGAGCCTCCTTCCTGATGGGAGACACCGGCACTCGTCGTTTAGAGGATGGGAGTCATCTTAGAGGATCGAGCCAGCCATCCTTTCCAGCTGTTTTGTAAACAGGGATTGTGGGTGGAGCTGAGAATCTCCAATCAATTGACTTGACATTACTTGAGGAAGCTGTGAAACAGTGTTTACAGGGTGGAAATGAGGAAGTGATAATTATGTAGGTACGCCACAATCATGGCTGAAGATATGCCGGTGCTAATTAAACCAATCTGATACTCTGTGTACTCTGGGTACTCTCCATGTCAGCTCATTCAGATTAGAACTGACGATCCGAGACCCTGTCGGCAACCCTTACATATCGTACAAAGATATTACCAAAGAACATCATGCCCAATTTGACAATGACAACCCTGGTTAAAAAAAGGATACATTATATACAATGCTTTATTTAAACAAATGATGGAACATGTGCAGGGATGGTAAGCAAATGAAGCATTTTACAGAGCGGATCCTCGGCTGTCTGAAGCAATTTTATGCTGATTAGCCTTTTAAGGAAGACATAAGAGGGTGCAGACTGAGAATGGCAAGTGGTAATTGGGAAAAAAAGGAAAAGAGACGGAGGTGTGCAATTACTACCCAATGTGAAGTCGTCCAAGAAAAGAAGTTATTTCACACCTAGAGAGTTGGGGGTTTTGAAGTGTGTGACAGGGAGAGAGGATGCAGGAAGTGTGTGTGTGTGTGTGTGTGTGTGTGTGTGTGTGTGTGTGTGTGTGTGTGTGTGTGTGTGTGTGTGTGTGTGTGTGTGTGTGTGTGTGTGTTTGTGCACGCACGTGTTGGATCCACTGTAGTGTGCAGAAGAAAGTATCAGCTGAGTTGGCAGCACAACCAAGAGTGACATCCCAACTTTGTACATCATGGGTCTAAGCCCCCCCATGTTCTCCCTCTTTCTCTCTCTCTCTCTCTCTCTCTCTCTCTCTCTCTCTCTCTCTCTCTCTCTCTCTCTCTCTATCCCTCTCCACTGACTCTCTCTCCACTGACTCAGCTGACTCCACATCTCCCTAAAATGGCTCCCCAGGCATTTTCACTATTATTAAAAGTGGCATGAAGATGACTGTCCTAAAATGCAGGCTACATTCCCCACTAACACACAAAGGCACGTTGAGATCTGGCAATTTTATGCAAGCCCTAAAAAGCAGATGGTTGAAAAGCCCTTGTTTGTGGAGGGAAGGCTGAGGCATAGTGAGGGACTCGCTCCCAGGCAGTTAGGTTGTGTGATATTATACACGCAGCTGTGGCTCGGGGATTAGAGTGGTTGTCCTCTAGGCAGAGGGTTGGTGATTAGATCCCAGTCTTCACCATCCTGCGTGCTGAGGTGTCCTTGGGTAAGGCACTGAATCCACAAAGACCATGATTCTTGAAAGTACGGCTGCACTGGCTCAACTATGTTGGTGACAACATGTGTTTTTACATATTTATATAATAGGAGGGTGGATGAGCTGAATGGCACATCATGTGGGAATCAGCGGATCAGAGCTGTCTGTGGTTGGGTGAAGGCAACAAAAACACGATCATTAAGTTGCTCAATGGATATAATGTATTTGAAGTTGCTGGAAACTTTCCCTTATTAAAGGTCCCATACGCAAGATATGTCATTGAAATATTTCTATTCCCGTCTACATAGATGAAGTATATGTTTCAAGTATTTTTATTGTGAACTGTTGATCAAACATGCATCCGTCTTTGGATTATACATTGCTTTGTTGTTTTGTAAGAGAAATAACAAAGGTGAACAACAAGTAATTAAATAAATGAAAAACAATAAATGGGAGAAAAAAAAAATTGAAAAAATAATAACTCCCTCCCCATACCCCATTCTCCACCCACCTACGCATAGATGGAGTATATGATAATAGGTGTGTGACTGTTTAATCAGCTGATATACAGACTTCCTTTCTATCATGTTTGCCCTATACCTATTGGTTGCAGGTCCTTTCAATGGAGGCCATTTTGTTGTATCAGCATATTTTTAGAATAGTACAGAATAGACAAAGCTTTGTATGTTGTAATGATGCCTTGATGCGACTTCTTAAGGTTCTCCTACATTCTTAAAAAGGAAGGGTGAGGTTCTCCTACATGCTTGAAAAGGTTAATGTAATGGTTCATTAGCTGCAATATTCAACTTCACCAATAGATGTCATTAAGTTGCACTCACTGTGTTTTTTAATCAGACCAAGATCATTCCCTTTCACTGCTCTGAGTGCTGAAAACAACTGTGTCCTCCGATCATACTATAATCAGCATAGTACAGTTGATCGGTAGGACTTAACTTTGAACATTCAGCAGGATCACTATGTTTCTATTTGAGACCTTTTGGAATATTTCTAAATTGTTTGAGGTTGATATGGTTGATCTTCATGTAAAGAAACATCTCTGATATATAGAAACAGTTTTCATAATACAGAGTTATATGTGCTGTGACACGAGGCCGTATCTAAAGCTAATATATACTATACATGCATATGCAACAAGTCAGGTCAGCTAAAGCTGTACAGAACGCATAAATTATTAAGTCATAGTATAAAATCTAAATTACTTTCCTGGCAATACTCAATAAATTCACCCCCGCTTTTTTTCAGCAGGGGTGAATTCTATGAAAAGAGTTTAAAGGCTTTTACATCACCTGAATATTACATGGTGGAGTATTAAGGACGAGGGAATCTACGTCTTGCTTCATAATGAAGACGCCCTATTCGTGATCATGCATTAATTATGTTGTAACATTTAAAGCGTGACCTGCTGCTGATATGGGCCTGCTCCATGTAAATTGAGAGATATTATTGGCCCTCAGCTTGTCTGACTGATTTCTTGAATGTAGCTGATTAAAAATTAAAAACGTCGGAGTGGGATTTTTAATATTGCAGGGCGAGAAACTCATATCCGATATTTTCCTTGCCAGATAAATGTGATAGTGTTACACTGGAGTGACACTTGTGTTCTCGCTGGGCGACACAGAGCCACCATTAACGGTGGGCTCACAGCATTAGAATAGAATCAATTCAAGTCAACTTCCTGTGCAAAGGTTTTACTTCTGTCTAGTTCACTGTTATAGTGACTTTAGTAACATTCATAAAATGTAGCCTTACAAATCAATGGATTTAGACTCACACAACATAAACTAATAAGCTTATTATCATGCATGTCAGTCAAACATAGAACAGGCAACAAGAACATTTATATAACAGAGCTTTGAACCATTCTATCCTGAATAATTTAATTTAATATCATATGTATTGAAAACACCAATGTTTATTTTGTAATGCTCATAATGCATAGAAGTGTAATTATATAGCAATTCAGTCCCTTATTATTCATTGCGGGTATAAGTAAGGGAAGTATGTCAGCATGCTATTAATTACAACGCCTCCTGAGCAACCTCTCTGTCACATTCACAAAATAAGATACTTGGTGAATGAAAGCCTTTTTTTGACTGTTCCATTTCACAAAATAAATCAGAAAATAACCAACCCACTTGTGGATATCAATGCTTCTATGGCCCTTAGAAATGAGACTACTGCCTGTTGGGAACATCAACCATCATTTTGATGTGTTCTGTCGTGATGACACGGAACTAGGGTGGAGTAGATACAGTAGATCTATACATCTATCTGAATAGCTTTTTTACTTCCAATGGCTGCATTGAATATTTCTAAATAAATGAAGTGGTTATTAAATGTATTTTATGCCAGTGTATGCCTAACCCTTATCAAATTTCAATGCAAGAGAGAATGCATTCAAACCTCTGGTTCTGACTTTCAATAATACAACCTCCCATTGGCATCTATATTCCTGTCAGGCCTCTACAACCTGCAGGTATACCTCTTCCCGACAACCTTTATGTAGGGCAGCCTGTGTTTAACCTTAGACTTGTAAAGGAATGGGGGGGGGGGGGGGGGGTCTTTGACCCGGGGGGGGGGGGGGGGGGGGGGGGCTTGCTACATCACTCGCATCTTGTTAAGCTCATTAATTTAAGAACAAGGTAATAACAAGGCAGCTCAGATATGTGTGTGTGTGTGTACTCGTCATCTCTTTTATAAATTCATCTGGACCAAGGTTTCACAAATTGTGAAAATTAAAGAGCGAAAACCACCTGAAATAGCTCAAGTGAGAGGGAAGATGATTTGAATTCGACAATATAAAATTTTTCAAATTGCACAGGGAAGCCGGTCCCCCACATTCCCAACGGAGTCTCTGCCTCTCTTCGGGAGTGCAACCAAAAATAAAACTTGCTGCTTAAAGTCATGGCTGCTTTGCCCATTGCTATGGCAACACCGTAAGCACGGCTGCTCAGATTGCTGGTAAATTGTGGTATGAGATCAGTCTCTGCAAATTATGCACAAAAAAACTTTGGCTGCCATTAAAGTTTTTATTTTTATTTTTATTTTTTTTCACAAACTGGGCAACAGCTGAATTTGCAGAAAATGGCTGTTAGTTTTTTTTTTTTCTTAAAGAACAAAACAAGCAAAAGAAACAGTTTTCCCCAGCAAGAAAAAAAAAAAGTTGAAAAACTACTGAGCTTCAACCCCTACACTCCCACTTATAACTGCAATAATCAATACTTTGTTATTAATAATGGATCGTGACAGCGTGAAAGTGGGTGCTTGTGGTGTCAGACCGATATAAAATCACAACCCACCTCCGCTGTTCCCTTCGGTTGCACAGTGTTTTAATGTCTTTCAGCAGACTTCCATTTTTCAGCTGCAGTAGGGAGGAGTTAACAAACAGCTCAGCACCAAACTGCAAACACAGTTAGTAACTTGCTGTTGGAAAACAGTTTGAGATTCATCTGTTTAGAGTTTTGGAGGGATCAAGAGTTATCAGAGTACAAATACTTTAATACATTGATAACAGGGATGTCCAAATTGTGGCCTGTTGTCCATTTCCTGATTGACCTGCAGCAAATTCTAAAAATAGAATAGAATAGGAAAAATAAAATGAATACAAACACAATAGAATACGGTTCAACAAATCTCATGCCTGCAGGTATGTAGTTCATAGCATCACTGTTCAATAACAGTTTCAATGTGGCTAAATTGTGCATTTCGTCGCTCTCTGAGACACTGGAAAACAAAGTGAAGCATTGTGAAAGCTTTTGACGTCACTCAATACTCTACTCTACATTCTCAGTCTACATCCTGGGTGTTTAGAGCAGTGTCCCCCATGATGCTCAGTACGATATAATCCAACCCGTTCAGAGAAGTTGGAAATTTGAGGCATGCGAGAGGGTGGTAAGTTTAGGAGCTAGTAATACTTTATGTCAAGGCGATGAAAAAGTATAGCAATAGTAAGCGCTTTTCATGGGAGCAAACAGAAAATGGCTTTTGCAGAGGTTCACACATATGTGCGATGAATGCAGTACTTCAGGCTCATCAATCCCAGCATGTGACTGAGGTAACTGAATCATCATCATCGTCTACTTCAACCGCTTATCATTTGTTTCTTGCCGCCTCAACCTTGACCCCCACTGAAAGGCCGGTCTGTGGTGGCAACAGCGGTGACCCCATTAGAGTGGATGTTATGCTTTAGGAAACAGAGCCTTTTTTAGTCAGCCTCCATCGTTGTACATTAGAGCAAGTGTGTTAGTGGGTCAAGATCACACAAACACACACACACACACACACACACACACACACACACCATCTTTGGTTACATGTGGAGTCTGGGGCTGAATAGAAATTCCCTAAAAGTGCTGATAGCAATGATGACACCATCCTGCGGATGACATAGGCCAATGCATGTCCAGTGCTGGAGGCAGCATGTCATGCACATGTACAGCCTTTACATAGGATGATCGTTATAATGGAGGCTTTAGGCTTCACAACAGGGCTGGGCAATTATTTTACCACGTGAGGCCACAGAGGTAACGATGATCGTTACCAGGGGCCAAACAAGCTTTGTTATATCAACAACTCTTGTCATTATAGATCTATTTATCATCCATCCATCTATCCATACATCCATACATCCATCCATCTTTCCAGTAAGCACACTACTCGTGTGAGAGCTGTTGAATGGCATTCCTTGCATTTCTCCCCTATCGATTGCTGGTGAGGTATGATTGTTGTACGTCTTCAATTAAAGGGATCCGTACTAAACAAAAGAATGAATTCAGTCAACAAACACCAAGACTTAAACCTTTAAGTTTCAAGAATATGTGAATATCCCTGGTGGTAGTGAATATTTTGGTTTATTAACAAGATGTCTGTCATAAGAGTAAAGTGAACCACAGCCAGTCTATGGTGTTGCAGGGGTATTACAGGATGGCCAGACCAGCACTTTTTCAGTCCTCTGTCGATATCTTTGTAAAACAGTGACATGAGTAGTGCTACTTTTTGACGTTTAAAGTAAACTACATACGCCCTCTTTTAACGTGCGTATTTCGAAAGCATCCTAGGAGATCCTGTTGCCGTTTAATTGCAGTCAGACTTATTGTCTTGATAGGGACTATGTGAGCATATGTATGATCTGCTCCTCAAACATGTTGCCTCAGAATCCTTCTAGAGGAGAAATTCAATGTGAAAAATACAATTCGGAAAATTGCAATATCCAGTAACATGCATGTTAGGCTATCCTACATTTGTTTTATTCCTAGCTCTCTTGGGAATGGGTGGTGTTTTTCACAGAACTAGGGAGCAGAGAAGGACATCCACTGTTTTGGCTGAGTCATCAGCCCTTAATACACACACACACACATACACACACACACACACACACACACACACACACACACACACACACATACACACACACTCTTTATCCCTCATTCATCC
>JAFBJT010109158.1:23896-34742 GCA_016785325.1 Chascanopsetta lugubris
CACACACAAACTGCTATGTTCTAATCATTTGACCACGGACTGAAAAAGAAGTGAAAGAGTTTATTTCCATGACACTCTGACCTTTGATTCCATAACTCACAATCTTCCCAATACAAAAATAAATGAGGTGTTTTCCAACACACACCCAAAAACACACACACACACACACACACACACACACACACACACACACACACACACACACACACACACACACACACACACACACACACACACACACAAATACACACACACTCTTTATCCTTCATTCATGTCCATCATTCGCTGCTGCCCACATTCCTTAAAGGACTGTTAGTCATGACTCGTCACCGGCCAATAAGGGAAGCTGTAGATATGACTCGTGCTTGTCACACAAGAGTGAGTGACAGCTGAGACTGCGGCAAGGTGAACGCAGAGCACCGCGCCTGTGTGTTGTGACTCGGTCTGCATGCTGTGAGACGCTCTGTGCTCTTGTTTCCTCTTGTTCTGAAGCTGTAGAATAAAGAAGTACAAAACAATTAATCCGTTTTCAATGGCAATCTGGAGTTTCATTGCCAGCCACTCTCAAGTTTGATTTGGATTCAGCGAGTGACTATTCAGCAAGGTGTTTGCCGCTTGTGTAGTCAGTCGCTGGATCCTAATCAAACTTATGAGTGGGTAATGTTTGGCATATGTTTTCCTCACAGCAGGCGACGGAGTACAAATGAGTGAATAAAACCCACTGCATGCGATTTAGAAGAGACGATTCTATATGAAAAGCGATGACCTCGGTGAGACGGTGCCTTTGCTACGAGCCAACCATGACATTCTGGCGCTGTCTTCGCCGCTTGTTTCATCGCATCGAGAGGCAAGCTCGCAGACAAATGACAAATGAGGTAACTCAGCATGAGAGATATGTGTTGTAAAGGAAATACCTACTTAATGGCCATATTGGCATGCTGCCCTCAAATGGGATGAATAAAGTGTCTGTTCGCCTCCGAGCGAAAGCCAATTTAGCAGAAATGTCCATGCGCAGTGCTCTCACTGGGCTGGCGTGGTTTGTGCAAACGAGATCTGTTCTTCTCACCTTTTCTGTTTTTCTGTCTGCATTGTTCTCCCTCGAATGCCCATAAAATCCCCCCCCCCCACTCCCTCTCTCCTTCCATCTCTCCCTTCCTCTCCATCTCGTCTATCTAAGCAGTGTCTATTGGAGTTATGCATTAGTAATGAGTTAATACTAAGATGAATTATTGTGATATTTTATTCAGTAAGCATGGTGCCCAGCTGTGTGTGTGTGTGTGTGTGTGTGTGTGTGTGTGTGTGTGTGTGTGTGTGTGTGTGTGTGTGTGTGTGTGTTGGGTTGGGTGCTCCATTGCTCTTTGCAATGGAGGCCAAATTAGACGATATGCACATTTACGAACACACCTAATACAAAGTAGTGCTCCGAAGTGGATCTTGATTAGCACATGCACTCAGTGGATTATTTTTTCGCAAAAAGTGCCGACATCAGCCCTTTGCTCCGTCTGCTGCAGCCTCTCCAACCCAGACTCTCAACTCCATCTCCTATTTTCCTCGGACCCAGGCTTTGGCATTTCTCATAACTTATTCAGACAGGAGGGAAAGCCACAAGGAGCATAAGCGCTGGCACACACCAGTGAGAGAGCAAGACATAACAACACAAGGCCAGAAGAAGTGGCACACAAAACCGTTAACTATTCATTACAGTGACTAATTAAACATTTACTTCATTTTCAAAGCACGGCCCCGAATACTGGAACCACGGGGGGGAAGTAGCAGTGTTTTACAATTACAGACGCAGTGCCAGCAAATGACTCTGGTTTCAACATGAATATAGGTGACTGGCCTGGATACCTGCTTCTGTTCTTCTACAATCAAAAAATGGGTTCAAAGGTGTAGTGAACTCATTTCACCGTCAAACCATAACAAACACTATTGCTCGCATGTAATTTCATCTGTTAAATGTAATGCTGGTTTTTCTTCAAATCTAAATCCTTAAAGGGACAATTTGTAGTTTTCACACTATTATCTATTGTATATACTGTGCAAAAGTAAAGTAAACTCACTGCACAATATCTATTCAGTAACACTGGCAGCTTTTCATAAACAATAGCTCTAAACCACCCATCAAAATACAGCTCAGTAATCAGACCCTCCTAATCTACTTTATAGAGGCCACTTGATCAGTCTTAACTCTTTAAGCTGGTGACTTAATTAAAGAGGTTTTAATTTAGGGCCCCACCAGCATGAGTCCTTGGAAAGGCTTGTTAAGTACTGCATGTCCACACCAGCTGGCTGTGCAGCAGTGTGACTCCTGGTGTTCATTTTTATGTATACGTAGGGTTTTCCACAAGTACATTTTCTCAATATAAACACTGACGCATAAGAATCTGTACCAAAAAAAATAACTTCTTGAAAGAAGTGCATGAATTTAGACAAGAAGAAATGCAACCAGGATTTTACTTTGAAATACATATTCTTGATGGAATATAGTGCAATGGGCACTGTGGTGAGAGCCACACAGCTCCTGCTGCACAGCCTTGGCTGAGGCACAAGTGAACTGCAGCCAGAGTGGACCAGAGGCAGGCAGAGTGTGATCGCGGCTAAACTCACTGTAGTGGTAAAAAAATAAAACTAATCAAAGTGGTGTTATGCGACCAACACGCTGGCTCTTCCGTTTGTATTTCCATGAAGTGATGTAACATTTCTAAAACCAGGGGTGTCAAACATATGGCCCACGGGCCAAAAGCAGCCCGCTGGTTGGGTTCGATGTTCAATCAATCCGGCCTGCGAGATGACTTTGGATTACAGTGTTTTCTTTTTATTTCATCATTTTCAGATATCCTTGAATAAGTGTTTTGTGTATCTGAAGTGAGGCATTTAATTGTCATAAAGGTGCGGTGTGTAAGATGTGGAAAATATAACACAATTACACACTGATATTTTCATGAATTCATGATGTTTCAAATGTTTTATTTCATTTGTATTGTCCTTAAACACCCATAATGTATATTTACATGAGGAGTGGGTCTGCACTGTGGGGGCAACTGAAGTCTACCATCGGTTCTCCTGCATGCTGGAAAGGGTGAGGTGATGGATGCTACATGCGTCTTCACCACTAGATGTCACCAAATCTTACACAATGCACCTTTCCAAAATGTCAAGCTATTTCCATAATGTTTTTTCTAAAAAAGCCAATGTGAACCATTTCAGGATCTGCACTAAAACAAAGGGAACATGATGATATTTGAGGTAAAAATACAGTTGGTGAATTCCCATCCAACCACTGAAGTGGTTTGGTGTGGCAGGATGAGGCAGCACCGTGCTCCCACAGAGCGGGTCTGTGGTGAACTGAGGTGGCTGCTGAGCGCTGTGTGCTTGCACAGTGCAGGCTTTATCTTCTGACTTTATGTTCCCTCTCCCGCCTGTCAAAGACAGTAAAATCTATGGATTTATTAATGGGCCGCTGACACAGGCGGCATATCTCCTGGTGCTGCTGATGGTCACTCTGACTGTGCCAGACCGTCGATGTGTTTGTGTGCGAGGCAGAGAGTGACAGCGGGGCTCAGGATGTCGCACACAGAGCTACATTAGAGATCATTTATGTTGTGTATAACAACCGGTGTCATGAAATTGCGACAGGACATAAATACAGCAAAGCCATATATTGAGTATTACTGTATTGCAGCTACGGCATCACTGCCCAACCCATGTGAACATGTTGTTTCAATGTGAGAAGTGATAGTTCCCCTTAACGTGATCAGACCATACATTTTAATATAGTCTGTTAACCTTAAAACCTAATATTAACATTAAGGTTTCACTGGCAGCAGTAGACAGGGGGAAAAATGCATGCAATTTTCCTAAATGCATCTGGTCACTGCAGGTGCGAGCACTTACTTCAATATTTCAGAGATGGCAGGTATCTAATCAACATAATGGTAAATAAAGGCTCTGTACACAACAGCCTGACAAGACAGTAAACCCACATCCTGCTGAGCCAACAAGATGAAAACAAAAAAAATGCATCTCATTTCCAAGCAGATTTGACATTGTTAGTCAGGCAGTGTTCATTTGTCTAAACCAAAGTTTGCTTAAAGTGCACTTTTTTTCCCATTGATCCAGTCAAGCATTTTAAAACAATAAAAAGCCATCTGCTGTTCAGACATAGTTTACCTGGCACAGTAGCTTGGCTGCCTGTCAGACGCCAACTTAAGTCATTTGAATTTCTACAAGCGGGGTTCAAATGCATATGTGTCAGACTCAATAGAGATGTTAAAATACAGGGCGATCTTTTGAAACTATACATCCTGATATGCAGTGTCTTGCCTGGTTTTCTGAAATTAACGCAATCTATACAGGGCAACAACTCAAATTGCAAATACTGCATATTGGAATGTTGCACTCAGCACTGTAAAAAAAAGGAACTGTATAATGACCTTGGTTTGAATATCTTTTTTTCTTATTTATCATCTATTTTTTGACTTCTCTCATGAAGCCATAAGACCAGTCGGTGACTAAAGAATGTACATTACCTGAGAATGTTCTTTTGCACACTAAGAGCTGCTTCTAAAATGGTTGGGTTTTGAGAATATTCTTCCTGTGGCATTTTCGAAAGAATGTCTCCTCACAGCTAAGACCAATCATGGCAAAGGACGTTATTCTCAGACCTTCAAAGTATAGCTCTGGTGAGAAACTGAGTGGGAAAGTATACTCCTAAGAGCTTTTCAAGGAGAGGAAACGTAGTAAAGTTGTATAGGAAGACTGTCGGCACCTGTTCATGAACACCATCAACATGCTTCAGTTTACATTTTCAGTAGTCTAGAATTATCTTGGCGGGAACTATTGTGGTAACTTATGTGATACTTGTGTGATATGTGATTCATAGAAGGAGCAGCTATCAGTTTTATTGTACACTGCCAGCGGAGGCAGCGTTGGCGTGAAGGCACCCCAAGAGTGTACGTGTGACATCCTGTTCATTTAAATATTATGTCTTCATGCTCAACCAGTGAGCATGAAGACATAATGGTTTCAAAGACTATTCCCGCTTCATAGTAAGTAGAATATACATGAACACACCCGAATGTATGATATGAGTGTGCACCCAAGGGGAAAGTTGAAAAGCTTTAATGGAGGATGGATGGATCTAAGACCGGGGGCTTTCAATGCAACAGTGGCTGTATATTACCCTTAGCTACCAAAGCAGGAAGTGAATGTTCCTCTTTGTTTACAGAAATCACTATTTCAGTTCATCCACACCAAAACCTAAACACAGACTTTTCACAATAATAGAGCTAGAATTTCAAGAAATCTTGGATGTAGGTTTCAAAATGTTGATTCGATTGGATGATACGTGTAAAGTTGTGCATTGTTGACTTATGTCATGTTAGTAGCAATATCTTGCTTCTGCTTTTGCAGTGACTAATGGGAAGATTTATTCTTATAGCGGCTTTACAGAAATCACAACAACTAATGATATTAGTAATTGTTTTCATTGTTGTTATCCAGGATCATTTGAGACTTGTCCATTTTCTTTAACACACTGAGCCTGATTTGTTTTACAATAGTGGACCCGCATTTGGTAAGTGTTGTTTACAAGCTGATTCAAAGTTTCTTGCCCTACTTAGTATTTTTGTATCTTTTCAAGTAAAAACAAATGAGGAAATACAATATTCTCCCCGTCACTAAATGTTGTACTGAATTCTATCTTATGATTAATGGAGATTATGAATGGATTGTGTGAAGTGTTTGTCAGCTGGTCACAGTGACATTATGGATGCTCAATAAATATTGAGCACTTATTCACTCTTTTACAGATGAAAAATGAACAGAATCCATAAAAAAGCAAGCCAGGTTGCCAGTTTGAATGGCCAAAGTGTATGAATCATTTGTTCGTTCTTCCCCTCTGGAAGAACGTTTAACTAAATTTAAAACTTGCAGCTATTCAGTATTTCCACTGCTTTTATGCATTTACTGACCAAAACGATCTACAAGCAAAGCCTGCAAATAGGAAATGCATTCAGAATACATACAGTGGAACAACATTAGCATCCATCTGTTGGCTTGATTAATTTAGGGTTCTTCGCAGTGAACGTTTTTAGTCAAACTGACTTTTTAAGCAGTAAGATGCCTCAACTTCCCTCACATGCCTGTGCTCTGCCCCGTATAACATTGATCAGTTGATGAGAACAGTCAGTTGGACTCTAGATAGCACATCGGTCAGCCTCAAAACCAAAACAATAGGACAAGAGATGTAGAAACTGTAGAGCTGAGACAAATTGCTCGGATGATAATTATCTCGAGGTTGAAGACTACAAGGGATCCCTTCCCCAAAGCACAGTTCCTTGATCCATAGTTAAGAAAGAAATCAATACATGTAGCTTTAATGGCCATTTACAAGCTGTAAGACTTATCCCTGTATTATGCACCTGCAAGGCCTTTATAAATAATGCCTTAACATTAAAAAAGTCTAATTGTGTGAAGAAGCACATTATCACAGTGCTGTGCACTCACACAAATGCAAACCCTGTGGCTGCTGCAATTTTAGAGCAGCTAACGATTTTTGATACTTAAAAATGAAAAGTTATTCCAAACTGAGACACGCTGTGTTTTTAAAAAATCTAGATTTAAATATTTATCAGTCAACTCTAAATGTCCCTCAAAGAGACAATTCATACTCCTGACAGTCTCGCTCTTTTATTTTCTTACTTTCTTTCCCACAGTCTCCCACACGGACAATGCTGAGAGGGCAGCTTTTTCCCTCGGATTTTCCACGTCCTGCGGGAACTTAAGAGGAGACAAACAATGGCTGACCCACCTTAGATTAGGAGCACACAGAGAGACGAACAAGCCGAGGTAGAGAAGGCACAGAGAGGACTTTCCCTAAACGCTTGGGTAAATACAAACGGTTCCTCCACACGTACGCCCGTGTTTGTCGGCAAGAGGACGCGAGCCTCAAAAATCCGACTGCCAATTTAATGAGCACTCGCACCTGTGTCCTACCAAACCGCTATTAAATCCTCCGACGTCCCGGTGCATCACTCTGTATGTAAATAATGGTGCTGCTCGCCGAGATGACTGCGGCGAGAGATCAGGCTAATGTTAGCATCGTCACCGGGGCCATTTAGCATGCGGCTAATAGCCTCTCTCCATGGGAGGCCGTCGGAACTGCGTGTCGGCGGCTTGCCGAAATGGCTCCGCTGGAACTGAAACACAAGCTCGGTATATCGCATCTGGGGGGAGAGTGGGGCAATGAATATGTACCCACACAGAAACACACACACACACACACACACACACAACACAGAGTTTATTTCTTCCAGCAGACGTTAATATATGGCAGTTGAGATCCATTAGCTGTAAACATGTAGAATCTGTCTGCCGAACAGAAGGCGTCTCGGTAGGGAGCCAGCTGGCAATGTGGAGGTATAATAGTTTAATGGAGTATGTGTGCGCATATGCAAGGTTTCACTCTTGAGTGTGTGTGTGTGTGTGTGTGTGTGTGTGTGTGTGTGTGTGTGTGTGTGTGTGTGTGTGTGTGTGTGTGTGTGTGTGTGTGTGTGTGTGTGTGCGTGCGTCCAAATATCCTTGTTTGCTGTCAGTCTGACACTCTTGCAGGGGCTTGTTATGGCCTCCAGAAGCAGATCCACCTCTGTGGGGGCGAAAACTGTAAAGGTCCTATTAACTGTGCCGGGCACCGCAGCAGGCTTCCGAACATCTGTGACCTTTTGTAGGAAACAAACAAAAGAAACCTTCTGGTGGAAGAGTTGGAAATCACACACACACACCTCACCACAAAGACAAAGGTGAAAGTAGCCGTAAAAAGAAATGTGCACGAAAGGGGAGAGTTGGGTCGAGAATGTGAAAAGTGTCAAAATAGAACTTGGTCCGAATTTTAAAAGCTCAGACGCAGTGTAAATGAAAAATGACCCCCCCCCCTCCCCCCAGTAAATTAAATTTAAGTACGCTTTAAAGAGCTGATTTATTTAGTCCCTAAAACCCACCATCTGTACATACATTCAGCAAGCAAGATAAAGGGGGGGGGGGGGGGGGCACTTCTTTGGGGGGGGGGTGCACTTCTTTGAGTCTTTGATGTATTTGAACTACCTACTGTAGAGGAATCAATTCAGACCTGCTTCATTCGACTCACCATTGTGAGAAGGAGTATTTTTGTGAGCGACAGCACTTTAGGCTATAGCCTCAAAGGCACACTTGAAAGGGTGTGTTCAGAGCCCAGTTACACACCAGTCAGCAGGCTGCTTTACACCAGGAGTGTAATTCCATGCACGTTTCAGCAGCCCTGTGGCTCCACTATCTCCCACCTGAATCAAAAATGCAGGCTGTGTGTGTGTGTGTGTGTGTGTGTGTGTGTGTGTGTGTGTGTGTGTGTGTGTGTGTGTCAACACCAGTGGTCAACATTGCAGCACAAAGTCCAGGGTCCGCTGTCAGTGAGAAGTGCAGGAATGAATTTATCACAAACACACTGATACAGACGCACAACCATTCTTGACAGTCTATACACTTATACACTATAACCATCATTACTGCGTTGATTTGATTGTGTTGTGGAAAACGCACAGGCACTTTCTTTCAAAGTAAATGAATACAAATCTAGTTCTTCACCTATTTTGAAAAAGAAGCAGTCAAGGCAAAATGAGTTGAGCTAGGAGTGATGACAAGGTGCCACAAGGCACATCTTTACACTAATGCACCGTTGAGAGTAACCTCGTCAACCAAGTGAGAGAATGCTAACAGCACATCATTTCACAGGTGACACTCTATGGCCGTTTTTGGGAAGCTGGCTAATGCTCCCCTGGCCTGACTGGGACAGGGGACGATCATCCCTGGTGAAAGTTAAAATCAGGGATAAACGATCGTGCACATTCACATCTGCAGTCAACTTAGTCTGTAGTAAACCAGTCTTCACATATACAAGCTGTGGAAGCAAGAACAAACATTCAACTAACACTTTTTCTCACAATAAATGGTCCCAGATGAACTTCGTCTTTGTACCACTATGCATTACCATATCGACTTTGATATTGATGGTATTTTGGCGTTATGTTGAGAGTTGTTTTTTTTTTTTCTAATATTCTGTGACCTCAAGTGGCCTTAAAACCAATTATTTTTGGTTTAGCCAAAAGTCAGATGTATCTTGTAGACATTTACTGCTGTAGCTGCTCGTATGCAGCCTAAATCCATCTGTATAGATTTTGTCAACACTCGCAAAGAAGTTATCTTTTCTTTGTCATCTCCATATTCCATACTCCTTACATCTTCAATGTAACACAGATGCCACATGCAGATGTTACGTTGTAAACTTTAGTTTGACCCATATTTAACAAGCCAAGTTAAATGGGTGTCTTGCAAAGTTTTAGCTGGAAAGTGTTTTTATTCAGATCACAGCAGAGAAACGCATCCTGGCAGTCAGATGTAAGTCTGCTGCCAAGACAAAGCACAAACAATAAACTATATACGACTGCCAGGATGAAGATACCCACTTGATTTGGCAGAATCAAACAGTTAAAGCCTCCTATTAGCTCAGAACGCATATTTTCACAGGCCGGGGATTTGATCCTCTTTGTAGAGTTTTCCCCCAACCAACTGACTTAGGAGCAGATCCTCAGCATTTCAGTGTCTCGTCCAAAACAACTGAAGAGGAATAATGATAACAGTAAGAATAATAATTATAATAAATCGAAAATGCTGAGGGATTTCTGCATCTTTTTTTCCCCAGGAAGAATATGAGGCTGGTTCAAACTGCTCTCTGCATCTTTTCATTAATTACGGTCGAAAATTCTCCTTGAGTTGGGTCGCAGCTTGTCATTGAGGGCTGATGGTCGGAACCGCTGGTCTAATGTACAGTATAAGATTCAGTTGTATATATTTTCATATCATGTCAATAATAAAAAAAAATTAGAATCATTTACTGATGTTCTGTGAGTGTATACTTAACTTTTCACTACCCTGTAATTAGCCCTTCACATCAGGAGTGAGGCCTCTCTTCGGAGACTCTGTCACACCACCATAATTTACTGTACCAGACGGACCAGACTGGACACATTTACAACGTTTGTCTTTCAGTGGTAACTTAAGGCTACAGAAGGTTCTCCCTCATCCCACCTCACCAATAGATATCAGTATACCCTTCACATTGTACCTTTTACCTGCAGCAGTTTCCCAAGGCCACCATCGCACGCTCTGCCTCAAGAGGAAATTGTCTCCTAACCTCTCGGAAAGTCTTCCAACGTTTTAACTATTGAACTTAAATAGAGACAATCTGTCAAACAGCCATGAATTACAGATTTTACTGAGAGTGAGCTCAAGGAATCTGATGTGTGGAAAAAATTCACAATGTCAGAGAAAATTACGATAGCAGAGGAATCGGAGTGCAACAGGAATCGACTCGCTACAATGACTCGGCTGACTGGTGGCCGCTGACACGGCGAGCTGTCTAAAGACGCGGAGCCAAACTAAGATCTCGGCTGCTAGGCGGACGGACACTGTGACAATGTCAGACGAGAACATCGCAGCCGAATTCCACCTCCCTGTGAAACCCATTTTACCAATGGTACCTCACATGTCACAGTTTGGTCCCTCGCAGAAATGTGAGGCATCACTGAGGGGCAACCTCTGGTGCAGACGGATAAAGCACACTAGGAAGTGAAAAACCTGCAGTTTATAGGGTAACCACTGGGGGTTGACTCCAAAAGGGAGCAAATTCCCATAGACTCCCATGTTAAAATGGCCAGCTTTAGAGGTGATTTAAAGATGTTTGAAGCCTCGTACGAACTCCAGTTTTGGTCTCAATCAATCACATGTTTTTCGGTGCTGAACCCAGCGGGCGGTC
>JAFBJT010109158.1:34758-44804 GCA_016785325.1 Chascanopsetta lugubris
AGCCGAATTCCACCTCCCTGTGAAACCTTTTACCAATGGTACCTCACATGTCACAGTTTGGTCCCTCGCAGAAATGTGAGGCATCACTGAGGGGCAACCTCTGGTGCAGACGGATAAAGCACACTAGGAAGTGAAAAACCTGCAGTTTATAGGGTAACCACTGGGGGTTGACTCCAAAAGGGAGCACATTCCCATAGACTCCCATGTTAAAATGGCCAGCTTCAGAGGTGAATGAAACATGTTTAAAGCCTTGTACAAACTTTGGTTTTGGTTTTATTCAGTCACTATCTTTCCCGTGACAATTGTCCGGGGAGGGGGGGGGGGGTTTCTAACTTGCTTATTTTACATTTCATTGGCATTTGAAATTGTGCATATTTGCAGACATGGCTTCTTCACTGACAGCTCGGCCATATACTGCAGGTGATGCACCATGGGCCCACCCACAGCTCTGTGTGTGTTGCACCTCTATGCCCGTTTTTGGATGAACTGGGAACTAGGAGGAGTTGGTATTCGGCAAGATGGCAACAAGGGACTCGCCCAACAATTTGCCTCAAATGCACTCTGCAAAAACCAATGGGTATCCTCACAGACACTACGTCCAGCTTTATATACAGTCTATGGGCATTACTTAGCTGATTCCTCGAAGTGCACAACGACAACTTGCACTGTGTTCCTATTCATGCTGGAATGATGTGATTAATGCATTGAACCAATGCTTCTCATGTTCCCTCAGCTCCCTTTGGATCCACAGAAGGTTTTGCACATTTTTTCCCATACACAGCTGCATTGCCCAAGACCTGTAAACAGACTTTGATGTCTAAACAATCAACAGAGCTCTTCTGTAATGATGTTGAAAGGGGGATTATAAAGGCCTGTTTTGCCACTATGTTTTTTTGAAGATAAAACACAACATAAATAACTGAGCAATGTGTTACATTGCGATACAGCCACAGTCTCAGGTCTTGGATAGTGAAAAGAAAACGGATGATTAAAAAGTTATCGGTGGATTATTGTCACAACTCCGAAAATACAACCAGCAGGGGAAAAAAAAAAGAAACACATCTTCTCAGGCAATCTGGTCTCCGTTGAATCAGTAAAAAGACTTGGCAGGAGAAGCTATGGCTGGTGTTCACTGCTGCCTCAGTCATGTCATCAAGATGATGACTCGGTAACTGGAAGAGAGCCAGCAGGATAAAGAAACAGCACTGACATCCTCCACTGTACGCAAATGTGTGTGTTAGAATGAGAATCAAGGCAGAGGGTAATACATATGTGTGTGTCTGTGTGAGTGGGAGAGTGTGTTGTTGCAGTGAAAGAGCTGAGAGATGGATTGGAGTGTGTGTGCGTGTTCAAGTGTGTTGCGTGAGAGGATGAGGTAAGTAAGTTGTTCCAAGCACATTAGCCAGTCAGTAATTTGGGATGATTTCAAGTATGAGCCATTTAGTGCGCAGCAATTCAGCTGAGAGCTTTTCACCACCTCTTGCAAGTGTGTGTGTGTGTGTGTGTGTGTGTGTGTGTGTGTGTGCGTGTGCGTGCGTGCGCATACATCAGAGAGAAAGTGACAATAACTCCTTCCCTCTCTCATTTCAGCTCCATGTGAAAGTCCTCTAATAGAAATTCCACCCAATGATTCTCGTACGTCGATACATCCCAAAACCAAATTTTGTTTTCATGAACCCACCTGAGGGAGGAAACGGTAGAGAGACCTCGTCGTCTGGCTTTAATATGAGAGAAAAAGGTTGGCGGCAGTTTACCTCAGTCATCATCGGCTCGCTCAGTCGTCATCGTCGTCCTGCCTCTCCCATTATGGCTCCGTTTAATGAGCTCTCACTTTGCCAAACGACGCTCAACGGACAAGATCACCGGGAGCTGTGTGTGAAATTTGTGACATTTCGCTGACTTGGACAGCTGCAGAGGGTTGGAAGTACAAAATGAAGAAATAATTGCAGTAGTTTTGAAAGTGGCTCTCCCACACCTTACAGCTGGAACAGATGAGAAATGCATGGGTTTAGTATTAGGCCGTATAGTAGTACATTTGTCCATTTAGGTTACTCAGATGGTTGTAGGTAATTGGCAATTCAAACAGGATGTTGCCTCTTATCAATGTATACTTGCATTTTTCTTCGTAGCGCTGGGAAGGTAAAGCTAATAATTGTGTTCCTGCTTTGCACCAAAGTATGAAGTCGTTTTATCCTAACACCACCATTCTTATAGTGTCAGTGTGTGATTTCATCTCTATATGTCTTTGGTCAGCTCATAAGACACCAGTCATATCAGACATACAATGTAGTCGTTTTTGATTACACATAATCATAGTACATGTGTTTCGAATCTGAAAAACAGCAAAAAGAGCACCACCACTTTACTGTGTTACAGCAGCTATAATTAACATTGACTAAAATTGCTTCCAATGGAAGCTGCTCTAACCACTGAGCCACTGTTGCCCGCCAGGTGAAGATGACAATGTGAAAATATTGTGAAAATGGAAAACGGGTTTGGACCCCGAAGTAGTGTCTCAGTTTCATAGAGCTTTATAACGAGTTTCAGCTGTTACACCTTCACTTCTGCCTCTGGTTCACAGGGAGCAATTTAACTAAAGGGAACATTATTTGTCAAGATTATTTAAAAACATGAGCAGTCCATGCCCCTAGAAAAAATTAAAAAAGACCTGAAATTTTGCTTAAGGAGCAGATGGGAATTAACACACAGGTGTAAGAGAGGGAATATCAGACTCATATTTGCACAGTATGAGGTTCAAAGTAAAATAGAAGTTAAAGTCACTCATCAACAGCGTCACTTTATCACCGTAATTTTATTACTTATTGATTAATATTGACCTGGTCCCACTTATCATCAAGACACAGCTAACTTGGCAATTGTACCCCTCGGTGTAAGTTCAAGTTCCGAACCAAGGGTCACACCGGCAGAAAAAGGGCTGGCAGATAGCATGTACTATAGTTGTCATACATCAGTGGTTGTCGTACATAAAGTACATGTATATTTGCCATGAAGTGTAAACTTTGACACTAGGCTGTAATGCGGTATAATATGGTATTAAGGGGTGGCTGGTCTAGCACATTATTTATAGGTCTTCACTAAAAAAAAAAAGAAAAGAAGAAAGTAATATTAAACTATTCAGCTGTATTAGGATACAATAGGATATCATTATTGTGATACCCATGTGCCAAACTGCAGGTGGTTCTGTGAGAGGAAGGGGGAACATGGATTGTAGATGGGGTCATATATGTTGGTGTAGAGTCAGATTCAAGCCATTTAAGGACCACGACTGTAATTTATGTAAGTCCGTTTTTTCGGGGGCTGTAATACGTTACTTTAATGGAACGTTAAAACACTTTGAAGTTCACACGACAAGGGAAAGGAATTAATTGTCAAATCAATGTAAAGAGAGTTAGAGAGAGAGAGAAGTTTTCCCTTCATTTCGAACTTCATTTGTCTCCAAAGCCCTTCAAGGTACGAGTGGTGGATATTAGCGGTTCCAACAGCGGCCGTCCCTCATAGCAGTGAATTACTGTTGAAGTAGAGATTTTCTGTGAATCATGAAGCACTGTTACTTTCCAATGCCCACTGGTGAACCAATTCTCCATGTAGAATCTTAAGTATGTGCTGCTATTAATCATCGAATGGCAACATCCTCTCATGAATAAACAATTAACATGAACCTGCTAACATTTTCTAAAGATTGTTTTAACTCTATAGCAAATGCACAGGATTTACTTCACCTCACTCCCAAGGCCAATTTTAAACATTCCAGAGTTCCATTGTGGATTGGTCCAATGTATTTTATTTCACACAGAAAAAAGAAAAAAAAATCAAGGCAACTATAGTGCGTCAAATAAAGCCCAGTGAGAGCGCTGACTCTGCTAATTGGACAGGGGGGAGGAGGTAAACACGGACAGAAGGTCGTGGAGAAGGTCTTAAGATCAAGATGGCAGCACTGCTCCCATTTCTGTTTGGACCTCGGTTCATTCATCGGAGCTTTGTTTGGCCGGCCACCAGCTGTTGATTTGTTTTTAAAATGCTATGCAAAGCAAACCAGGCCAAAGGTGCCATTGGGATCAATTTTGCAGGATGCACTTGGTCAGATTGAGGTTTGATGACCTTCCAACCACAAACCGGAATCATAGTACATTTGCTTCGGAGCATTCCAAGTAGAAGAGCTTTCCAACCGTCTAAATCTATTGGACCAAATGAAAAAGCCCCAGAACGTCCATCTTACATTTCTGGAGCTTCCAGTCGTATCGTCCTTGTCAGCACTTTGACTTTTCCGCATTCTGATGAAATGGCAAATGTTCAAATTTCTCTTCTGAACGTGTTCAGGACTCGTCCTTCATGGTGGATTAAAAGTTAGATGAAGATTCATTCGACTACCGCTGCAATTACTGGCAAATCATGTATATCCCATTTTGAATTGCTAATCACTTCTTTTCTCCTCACTCTCTCTTTTCACCCAGTCATCTCTCCTGGGTCCGTAAAGGTCGTTAGACATAGACTTAAAGAAATCACTCATTGCAGGCTACATCATTTACTTCTCATTAGATAGAATAGCTTCTCTATGGTTGATTTCATTACTGTGGTGCATAAAGAATGTGTGGGGGTGTAGCTGGTTAACTTCATGTCAAACTTCATATGCACAGATTTCTGCTCATTTGAACTGTGACTCATCCTTAAAACTCTCGATAAATGTCTCTTAGTAAATTAAAGGTTTAGTGTGTAAGATTTTGGTAATTATGTCATTACATTCTGACATTTTAATGCATTTATAATCACCAAAATATATTTGTTTTGTTTTTCTGTTTTTTTTACATTTACCTTAAAGGTACAGTGTGTAAGATTTGCTTATTGGTGAAGTTATATGTTGTATTCCTGACATCACCCTTCCCTTCCGAGCATTCAGGAGAACTTATGGTCTCCCTCAGTTGCCAGTAAAGCTCAGAAGATATTTAGTATGTCCGCTCTGGGCTACTGTAAAAACATGGTGTCCCCCGTAGGGTGGACCTGCTCCTGTTGTAAATATATATTAAAGAGCTCATTTTAGAGTAATGTAAAAAGCATGTCATACATTGTGTTGACAAATAATTCACCGAAATCTTACACACTGCACCTTTACATGAGCCCATTAATGTATATTTACATGAGGAGGGGGCAGCCATGTTTTTACAGTAGCCCTTAATGGGTGTGCTAAACATCTTTTGAGGGCTACCATAGGTTCTCCTGCAGGCTCAGAAGAGTGAGAGTGAGCTGATGGATTCATACAACATGCAACCTCACCTCTAGATGTAACTATATCTTACACACTGTACCTTCAATGAATTTCTCCAGTATTCCACATCATCAGTGTCATCATCATCAACCACGAATGGAAATTTTTATTTGTAAAACTGATCCCACATTAGAACAACTGAAATTACTTTCAATATTGGATTTTTTTGTTTTGTTTAAATCAGTAGGGAAGATTCCAACAGCTATTTCAGCACAGTCAGGGACCCACTTCAGCATGGAGCGCGGTTGGTTGCTGCAAATGATTGCTGATCGCTGTGGACCGGAGACACAGTGACTAATTGGAAGAAAGTTGAAAAGTTCAGTGTGAATGTGCATGTAAGGGAAGCACAGGCCTTTATGCAATCTCAGCTCCCTTTACCTGAGTTAATGATTTCCTACATTCCCAGAAGGATTCTCGACGGTTCACAGAGATGAGCTGAACTTGTCCACTGTGTTCTTGTGATGGCCGGAGAGGTTTGAGGATATGACGAGTGGACAATGAACTGTCCATTCAGGCTCATATGGGGGCTATTGTTTCGTGGATTCCTCCTTCTCGTTCCGTCACCGTGCCTCGTATATAGCGTAATACTACCTCCGTTAATCTAATGATCTATTACTCTATTCTAATGTGGCTTCCATATATTGTCCATTCATGTCAGGGATAGCTCTTTTTTATACTTAATTCAAAAGGTGCAACTCGAATGCAGAATGAAAAGCCGGCCATCAAAGAGAGAGGGAAGATTCATTTATCATCATTTACAAAAATGTATATATTCCTGAATCAGCTGAAAGACAACTTTTCATTGGCGTTCCCTTTGTCACATTTTGATAAATACTTTACCTAGTGAAAGAAAAGAGTTCACAGAATATAGAAGTAAATTGAAAAGATATTTTAAATAGTCATTAATTGTACTTAGACAGGGGCTATGCACAATATATGTTTGACCTTATGTGAGACAATAATTAATATTCTCCACAGCTCCTCTGCAGTCCCAGTAGGTTTAACAATGTATTAATGATAAAGAATTTAGAAGCATAATCTGAGCTAAAAGTTCACACTCTCTTTCCATCCCTGTCCTAAATATAAGCAATGCGATACATTCCGGCTTGCTAAAGCCACATTAAAGGTACAGCGCGCTAGTGAGGTTGCAGGTCGCTGATTAATACTCGTCACTTCACCTTTCCCTTCCATGCTTGATGGACGACTTGCTGCAGCTTTCAGTCATCATTATAACTCAAAAGCTGTAAGAGACTGTAAGGGACATTTATGTGCAACATGGTGGCTCCCGTAGAGAGGACCTGCTCCTCACATTCGAGGGGGGAGGAATCAAACAATCAAACACATATATCAATGATCAGTTGACTGCACAAGAAATATTGATATTCACATCTAAATCTTAAATAACAGCTTTCATAAGTTACAGCAATATTTGCCTTTGCATTATCCATTATGGTGATTTGCAATGGGGCCCATGAAAGACAGCTAATGCAAGCTTTAAACTTTGCACAATGATAAACAAACAGATTTACAAGGCCAGTTAGTTTGTTTTAATCACCAGTTTTGTCCACATCTGTGAAAATGATGTGCTTTTGCCATAGGATCAGTGTGTATCCCTTCATATAAAGGCAAAAATAATTCATTTCTGTTTAAAAATAAAAAAAATCAGACATGAATGATTCTGTACGGAATGCAGTCTGCTGTGGTGATGTAAGACCTTGCACTTAGACCTCTTTGAAACAGTCTATAGAACTGTTGTGATCATTTCTTTATTGGCCTGTCCCTGTCTAATTAAACCTTGAAAGCTATGAACTGGTATTGAGTTGTAAATATATCTGCCTCAGGTGATGTGATAAGGGGGATGTCAATCTTTATTTTTTTCCAGTAGACCAAAGTTCAGGCAGCGGTCACTGCTCCATGGGCAAGGGAATCCTGCGGAATGTGTGTGCTTCACTGAGTGTGTGTGTGTGTGTGTGTGTGTGTGTGTGTGAGAGTCTCTGTGTGTGTCTGTGTGTGTGTGGTTAATGCATTTGTGGGTGTCTCCAACTGTACCTCTGTGTGACTGCGCCTGGCTGCTAAGAAGAACTAATTTTCCGGTCCACTTGTTCACCGGCTTCCTTCAATTAAGGCCGGGGTCGGTGAGAGGGCTCCTCTCTCACATCAATTCTGACCGAGCGGGCGAAAGGCCACATTGGAAGGAACTTATCTTGAATGAATACCTGTGTGTGTGTGTGTGTGTGTGTGTGTGTGTGTGTGTGTGTGTGTGTGTGTGTCGGTGTGTATGGAGGGATAGATGTGTATGCATGTGTTCATATCTGTGTGCATGCATGCATCCATCTTCTGATGGCTTATGGCATGGAACAGAGCTGTCACAGCCAGGAGAGACTATACAGGAGCTACTTTGTCAAGATTGACAAAGTTTTCTGCTGCACGTACTTTATCCGACCACCTTTCGCCAGAGTTGGAATGTAATGTGGTCACCTTTTGAGCTGAGGTTATAAAGAGGAAACCCAAGTATTTATGCTTGGCTGATTTTAGCGAGTGAGTAAATCGAGGAATAATTCCTCCATGTCCAGTGGCCTGGAACATCGTTATAAAAGAGGCATAAAGGCTTTGCGACGTAACAAGTTTACAAGTTTTTGCTTTGCAAAAATATTGTACCAGACATACATACTTGTGCTATGGTGGAACTTAGCTTATTGTGCCACCAAGCACTTTTGCAGCCTCATCTATGCATATGTATCTATTTATTTGTTTATTTATTGTATTTTATTTTCCCCAACACATCGCATAATGGCGACAATTTCACAACAAAATTGTGCCGTAAAATTGCTATCCACTAAATTCAAATATATGCTCGGTAGTAAACTGAATTAATTTAGCCATGTATCGTCTGAGTGCTTTTGGGGACCTTTCTTCTTTCCTTATTAGAAAATAAATATTTTCTAAGAAATTTCAAAATTAATGACAAACATCAATTATATATCTAATTGAAAATAAAAATAAAAAACAGAGGGTAGGTTTATCTCATGTCATTAAAGAAATTGGAAGAATAAATCAAACAAAATAAACAATGAAATGAGAACCACCTTACAAGTCCACAAGAATGAATGTCAATCTGCTGTGTAGTTTTTACATAATCCTGCACAGAGATTAAAACAAAACTTCCTTCGCTCCACAGGCCGTTTCTGGGCGTGTGGTGTTTTACAGACCAGTGGCAACTAACTGTACAGTTCTGAGCTAAGAATAGAAATAATTTGTTGCGACATGCGGCAATATCTGAGTTTCACCTCATTCAGTGTTTGTATTTGTCTAATATGCACAACACAGTGTTGTGCACAGAGAGAGAAATATGCCATTATTGTTGTTATTGTGACACAAGGTAGTTTGCAGCCGCTTTCCCTTAAATGCTTCCCACAGTAACGCTATGGAGGTTTTCATTGATATAGATTAAAGGCGCACTAGGCAATTTTTAATGCTTGTGAGTTAAGAGACTGTTTGCAAGGAAAACGTTGGTATGATACATATGACATATGGTCCTGAATGCTTTCGTTTTCTGCATAGGCCCCTCTGATACAGCAGCACCAGCGCTTCATATCTCAGCCTTGATAAGATTATGAATGTTGAATTGCACAGTTGAGCAATCACGTGAAATTAAGTTAAAGTTTTGCACCCTGCTTATCAGAATATTGATCCCCATGGGGAATTAAACACTTTCTAATGCTGTGAAATGCAGTATCTCGTAAGTGAAGGGCGTGTCTTTACTACAAAGCGCATCCTTAACTCTGCATGTCTTGCACATAGTGATGGAGGAAATGTAGAAATGCATCTGGCATGTTGCGGTGTGTGGACTCTAGAAGGTGTCCGCGCTCATGTCCCACCCTCTGGACCCCCCCCCACACACACACACACACACACACACACTCACACTCCTCACCTCCCTCCTGGTGCTTTGTCACAGCATGTGAGCCCAAAAACTGATGAATCCCTTAAGCCAACACAGCCCACACTGTGCTGGCTAAGACACAACTATCGAAAAGAAATACACTGACTACCCAGGCTCAGCTCAGCACAGTGGAGTGGAACACTGAGCCTGTGGTACCGCTCAGATGATCACCCCAGTTTCCCTCTATCCATGGCCATCGGCTGCGGCTGCACATTATCCCCAAAATAGCTCCACCCACTTGTTTTAATCCTGTCACTCAAAGTGTCTGTGTGTCCCATAAACCTCAATTATGTTATTGTCAGAAGAGATGCTTTTGGCAACTCTCTTAAAATTAAATCTGAAATTGAGTCCGGAATTGTTCAGACTGATGCAGAATGTTTCCGGAGGATGAGACATGTCCTTAATCGGTTAAACAGAAAGATATAGAATAGAAAAAAAAATAGTATCTCCGTGTTGTAATACCGTAGATTGTATTCCATTGTTTCCTGTACTGCTTTGTTAACAAACAATGCCAAGTGTTGTGATGACTAATAGGTGAACATCTCATTTTCCAGGCTTAGACCCTATTAAAATGTTCCTCACCATCATTCCCTCACAGCACGAACCCCGTGATAGCTTTATTGGAACCACCAAACCACTGCAGCTCCTCTGTAGGATTGAACACAGTCCAGTGGGGGAATGATCTTGGGTTTGTGGTGATTTGTAAACCTAATATTGGAAAACAGGAAGCTCACATGATGATCACATGACATTCTTAGACATGTGGGGTGGTGGTGGTGGGGGAGGGGGGGCGGGGAACAAACCCTGCTTTCATTCAGCTTT
>JAFBJT010109158.1:53002-63540 GCA_016785325.1 Chascanopsetta lugubris
GGAGAAGCAGAGAGAGTTCACTTTTTTCTTTTTTTCTTCTTTTTTTTTTATGTATTCTTTCCCCCTCCGGCCAGCTCCACTCCTAATGTGACTTCAATTTGTACAGAGAGCCCCTCCAGTGTCCGCCAGCCTCAGGCATGAGCAATTGCCCGAATGAAGCACCAATCACCCAGTCTCTCTTCTCTCCTGTAGGGCCCTGATTTCACACCGCGCTGGAATGTTATTGGCCCATTCAAGACCCCGGCTCCGGTGAGTTATAGACACAAGGACCGTGCATCACAGACTTCCTCTGACTTCTTTTTAAAAAGCAGGAAAAAAATCGACATTGCTCTTCCCATGTCACACCGTTATAGAGTTGTTTTGTACTTTTCCTCTCCAGTGCCGCCCCCCCCCCCTGCAGGCTTAAGAGGTTAATGGATGTCTGGAGGGCATATGGGGGGCGGGGGCTAGCATAAAAAATTTAAAGAGCAGGGCAGCTTACTGTGGATAATGTTCAACGGCAATGTGACATTCTGGCATGTGACTGATATCGCATTAGAAATATGTGCACCGGTGTCGCGGCTGATTTACGAAACGGAGTGTTTGGTCGGTTTAGGGAGTTTTTAGGGAACTTTCCGGCAAATGATTGTTGTACAGCAGTGGCGCCGAGGTGATGTGTCACTAAAGTGATAAAAGCAGTAAAGCCAGACATTAGCCGCTCGAATCTGCCTGTGCACTCCCTCTGCTCCAGTTCCAGCGAGCAGAGGCGGAGCTAGTGCTCTCAGTTAGCTAGCTAAAGAAATGCTGCCATCGCTGAGTCACGGGCACACACGCACGTGTCGTACGCGTCATGCCAATTCGATTTTGCCGGGAAAGTGCAACCCGAGCCACTTGACAGAATTGCTAAACTAGCAGACTGTTTACTCACTGGCATGAAAAAGTGACTTATTTGTGTATTTGGTGGCAAATAACATTCCCACAACATTTCTGATTCTTTCATTTATTCATTTAATGAAGTGGATTCCGAAATGTATCCGACACAAAAGATGAGCCCAGATCCCTAAAACTGCATTATGAGAGTTCTGAAGAGGCTGAATAAATTATAAGTGAGTGACACGAATGCCGGTGATTGTGATTGCGGTGGGTCTCGGAAGCCGCGTCAAACACATAACACGCTGCAAATTGCCCAAGAAACGTCTCATACAAAATTGATTACGCTCCTTTCCCCCCCTAACTAAGGCTGAATGCGATTTCTCATTCCCTTTGATTTATTTCCATCCATATTTAATCCCTCGCCGTTCCCTAAATTATTCGCTGATGTCATGACAGGAGGCGATATCGACTCCAAAAGCCCTTTCAAGATCTCTTTTTCCAGATTTCAACTTCATTTATCAAATCACGGGACAAACCTGCGGCGGGCGGCCTCTTACCCAGCGAAGGCGACACGAGGCGGCGATTTGGGATTTCAGCCAATTTAGGGTGAGAACGAATTTGATTCTGCGCCGCGTTGGCGTCCTCGGAACCACATGCAATCGCGTTTAGTTGCGGCACACGCTTATTAATTCAGATATCCATGTCACTCTCTTGGTGCTCGGAGGCGCCGTGATTTACTGCCTGACGTTCATTTGCCTATTTCCTCTGATGTGCAACTTTAGATTCACAACCACGCCTCCGACAAACTCAGACGTTCAGAAGTACATAGGTGCGAAGGCAAACTAAAGTAAACACAGACGTATATTTATATATACAAATTAGCATATCAGCGATAAGCAGGGAGCCCTTTGATGTTTACATGGCGTCGCTCGCATCCCCGGATTTATTATTCGTAATTATTTCAACATTCATCGCTCGGAGAAAGCTTCATGTCTGTGCTCGGTGTCTGCACCCTGCATGACAATTAGCGCCTTACATAACCACTAGCCAGCCACATACACACAAACACACACACACACCATGAACAATCCCAAATGACCCCCCCCCCCCACACACACACGCACACACACACATACGCAAACACCCACGCACACACACACAGCGATAAGAACATAAAAATACAAACAAACCCACTTTTGCCCTCGTATCCTGCAGCGACGTGATCGCTCCCTGAAAACTGTTGCACTTCCTCTAATCGCTTTCCTGTGTCCTTCCCTCGGTAAACGACCGCCGCTGTATTTGCGTATTTTTTGATACGATATCCTTTCTCTTAGCACCCGGCGCCCTTAGCTCGCCCTCGCCGTCCTTGTCGGCTTTTGGCCGTAATGGCCGACGTGATGAGATGTTCAATGTTCTTAACCCAAACGGCGCGGCCCGTCGCAAACACCAATAAAAGTCGAGAGCCACAAATGCTGCCACCGGTCTCACCCTTGCCCCAGGCCGACCATTAGCATATTAGCACAAGTGTGTGTGTGTGTGTGTGTGTATCCTTGAGGGTACACGGGTGCAGTATGTGTACGGTGCATTGTTTGCCTGCATCCCGTCTGATATTGCTGCAAAGCTCTGGGTTACCTTTTATAAGACAATCTCAATTAGCCTGCTTTGATGAGCTCGATGGCCTGAGACGGAGAGAGAGAGAGAGAGAGAGAGAGAGGTAGAGGTCATGAAAAGGAGAGGATGGAGAGAGAGAGAGAGAGATGTGAAGTGGCAGACAAGGGGAGGATGTGTGAGGAAAAATGAGAAACAGTATAAAGGAGACCGACTCTGTTCCCTTGGTGATCTGAGTCATCATCATTGGCTGGATGCGATTCCATGTTTGAGATGATTAGTCTTACTGTGAGGTGTGTGTGTGTGTGTGTCAAATAAAGTTGGGAAACCAATATTAGATGTATTAAAAACCCACCTTGGAATCTCAGCACCGCCCCCCTTTTTTTTTCTCATTGTCTGCATCCTTGGATTTTATATAAAACCCCATCGAGCCGTAGTCTTAACTTTAACCAGAGGATCCGCAGTCAACCGCTCCGTTGCTATTTCGGGTTCCCCCAATAAGTTTTTGTGAAAATTGGATCCGGGGCGGAGGAATTGAATGCGATGAGCACCACGGCTGAGGCAATCCACCGGCTCCTGAATGAGCATATTTATGGGAAAGTGACAGATCAAATCCAATTGCCTCTTCTACGACTCGAAACAGCCCCTTATTCACATCAAATGGGTGGGACTTTAATGAGTTTTTTTGTTTTTTTGGGGGGGGGGGGGCAGATGAATGACTTTACAGAATGTTGAGGCAATACACCGTGTGATTCATAGAGTATGAGTGCAAACACAGAAATTATGGGGTGTCATGGCCCTTTTTTATTAGTATTGTTAGGCACAGACTTTCTTCCATTTCCCAAAATGGATATGTATATTATATGGATTGTATCACAGTGCCGCAGGAGCTACTTATACCTGTTTGAACCTGATGTTCGCCCAATGACGTCAACGGAAACAGCTCAGTGTTTGTGTGACACGGTTACGTACGTACACGGTTCCATACATGGTTCCCAAGAAATTGTGATTGAGGTTTAATTTGCGATATAGAGCTTTGGTTGTTGTCTACATGATAATATGCTACTTCTTTATGCTTTGGTGTCATTGTAATTAACTCAGAAAGACTTTCCTTGACGCTGTCCTCTATTTTGATAGCAAAGCAACACATCGTCATTGGCTCACTCTCATGGTTAGTTAAGATTGTATGTCGTAGATCTGGCTCACAGCAAACACCTTCTACTCGATCATCGTCAATGACTGATCTAAGGTCGGGGGGGGGTAGGGTCTCCTGCAGAGGGCGCCAAACATCTCTTTCATTTGCCATGTCAAACCAATAGCTAAAATCTGAATCAGAGGTTCTTACATCGATAATTGTTATATTTTGTAATATCTAACAACAATGTGAACGATTTGACCCGGACACCGAGTCTTTTCTCAAAATGTTTGTTTGAAACCAGCTCTCAAGCCTCCAGGTCTCTATCATAGTCGGTCGCGAGCCTAATTGGCTTGCGAACATTTCGTAACCACGATAGCCTCGCTTGCAGATTGCAATGCGCACACAGCACGTCCTTCTGTCGTTGTTGGACAGGGAAGGAAGAGCAAAACATCAACTAACAAACCTTGCATACCAAACCTGTAACTGCCATCCCGGTAAACAAGGTGATGTACCTCCCTCCGAATCTCCGTCCCCATAGCGACTCAATGGCAGCCACCTCTGCCGTGAAGAATTGCCTGGCGTGAGAGGATATCGGTGCAAAGTTGCAGGGTGAAGCCAGACACATAAAACAACAACAACAGCAAAGAGTAAAAGAAACAAAGTGAAAATATCTCCCCCTCTCACATCCACACTCCACTTCTTCTCATCTTTGCTTTCAAGCTGAACATAAAGTAGCTCTAATAGGAAATATGCTCAGCCTCTTGATCCTCCCTGGATTATTTTTTTTGTTTTGTTTTGTTTGTTTATTTTTTAATTATTACTTTTTGCCGACTGCTGCACTCTTTGACCAAGAAAAAGTTTACTCCGCTATCTACGTTACATCCCCGCTCGTCAGTCTAAAGTGTTTTTTAAGGCCTCTTAAAAGTCTCATCTAGATCAAGGCAGAAGCAGTAAATATCTGTATCATCCAATACTGTTCACCGTTGTGTGTTTTTTTTAGATTTATTCATTTATTTTTTATAATGCAGCCTCGACTCTTGTTTTTCCAGCTTTGGTAATAAAGAAAAACATTTGAAATGCAAATCAATGTCTCAAATGAAGCCGGGCCCTTTCATATTTGGCACACGCGTTATCTAATCGCTATTTGATTTCACATGCAGGGGCATATCTAAGTGAAATCAAATAATCTTTTCAAACCCCCTCCCCCCCACACACACACACACTACTACCCCAAACATTAGCCATTGGAATCCAGGCAGGGGCTGAGTGGACTACTAATGTGCTGGCAATTGAGATCTTAAGTGTCCTTTCACACTCTAATCAAATTGATAAGGTGGTCCAACTGCAAGGGCAATCTCTGCCGTCCCAGCTTTGAAAAATCCTCTGGCTTTCATTTTCCCCTCTGTCTCTCTCCGCAAGTCCCTGTGCCAGTTTCGCTTCACTTTTTAAAAAAAACTTTACATTCAGCCCAATTGCACTTTAATTGGATTAATGGCTGCAGCTGCGCGTGCAAAACAAAACAGAATGGTGACAAATTGCAACGACCGTACAATGTAAAAGATAAACAAAGATTGAGTGAAGCACCCAACGCATGTCCAGGCTCCCTGACAGCTGCGTTTCTCCATTTTCTGCCTCTGCAAAGTCCCAGAAGTTGAAATCATTCTATTTCCAGTGCCTCCAAATGCCCGAGGTGTCTGTAATTAATATGAATGTATTAACAGTAGGCCACATCACTACGTGTGAGAAAATTGGGTCACCCAGCCCTACGAGTTTCCTTCAGCTCAGTGAATCACCTCATGGTGTTCAGTGTAACGGCGCCTCGCTCAGTCTGACTGCTACTGCAGAGTGGATTTAAAGGTGCAGTGTGTACGATTTCAGTCATCTTTGCAGCACATTTGCTGAAATGGCAGCTATTGTGTATCTCCCAGGAAGAGGTGGTGGAGACCAAAAACAGAGCTACTTTATTAATGAAAAGTCACGTTTGTGCTTCAAGCTTCCATTGGCTAAATATCACACTGCATTTTATGATCAGTAACCTTGATTTGATTTGGATTTTTCGATTTAGATTCAGGTTTGCAGGTATTTCAGAAACATGTATGGTCACATACAGTAGATCTCAGCGTTTACTCTGGTGTTTTGAGTCGGGCGTATTTTTCTCGGGGAGCAGCCTGTTTTTCCTTTCTTTGCTGACAGCACCGTCATCCCCCTGCCACTCTCTCTTCCTTCCTCCCCTTTTTCCCCTCCTTTTCTACTCTCCTCCGGATTTCTCCGAGGGTCTCTTAAGTCTGTGATCGTCTGTCTGGCTGTTGTTCTAAGATAAAGCCACCTTTCACTGCTCCGAGATCAAAGAGCCAGTTTGCATAATGGCAGCAGGGGATGAGGGAGCGCTGCAGTAGAAGCGGTAAAAGGAGGAGAACGTGTATGTGGTGACACTTTCTCTGAACTCTCTTGTTTTAAGACTCGCTTTTGTGCACCGTGCTAAGCATGACCAAGTAAATCTTATAGGCGTGATATGCTTTCATTTCATTTAGCCACTGCCATAGCAGAAATATACATTGAATGTCATGGACTCTTTTCCCCCACGACCGCAGAGCATCGCTTTGATTTAAATAATTACAGAGTCTAATAATCCATGATATGATGTGGGCTGACATTTTGTTTGTGATTATTTTTCCATTTAATAAGCTCTGGCCAATTCATGCTCCAGCTTTTGGTAAATAACTGTCACTTGGATCAATGGGCGCCGCAGCTCTGGGGTATTGTGTTCTATAACAGACATCCGGGGGAGCCGGTAAATGGGTCTCACAGCGATACTCCAATACACTTCATTGCTTTGAAGAGAAATGGTCGATCTGGAAATGGAAAAGAGAGCCGAATCGGTCTGAGTTGAAAGAATGAATTAGGGAAATAAATATGGGTTAACAGATTTCATCCAGCATTTGCGTTCGAGTCCTCGCTGCGCGGCGGCGTGTTGGTGATTTTATAACGGGAGTGGTGACAAGAGGGAAGTGTGCTTCGAGGTCTCAGAGACATTGTGATGTTTTCCGTTTGATTGTTTACTTCTTCAGGCAGAGTAGTTGGCACTTCAGTGATGGACGGTCAAGCGAAGGGAGGAGTTTGCAGAATGACTGTTTGATTCCATGGCCATAGACTTGAACTGGATTGAGACATTTTGTGACATTGGATTGTTGGCATAAGGTAGAAAGTGTTTCAGAAACCAATTATGGACTCAACTTTTGGGTTATTTAAAGGTTGTTAATGTAATGTTCAAATCCTATTCATTGATTTTTCTTCCATATACATATAAAGTGGATCTTTTGACTTAAAAAACGGAGTGTACAGTGGAATAGAAAAGCTTTATTGTCGTTCAATTTAAATTAAAAAAAAAACATGATTCATTCCAATGAGTTAATATAATGCCCATGGAGCAGTTATATTAACACACACAAAAAAACACACTTTCAAGATTTCAAGTTATGATAGTGCATTATGTACAGATTTCAAGTTCATACTGCAATACCTTAATTGTATTTGAATACAATGCTTGCAATTAAACAAAATGACATACACAGTAGAATAATGACCATGATAAAAACATGAAAACATACTAATGTTTCCCATTTACTGTGCCCTGTCATGTACTAAAAACCGGAGTGCAAAGAAAATAAACTCTGTACATCAATAGATAACAATAGCAGTTGGGAAATGTCACCAGTCAGAGACAAAAGTGCCCTTTAAGTGTATTAAGAGATGGGTGATCCATCCAGACAAACAGACTATGTTGACATGCTTTGAAGTGGCCACAGAAGAAGGGGAGTGTAGCCTCCTCCTGGCAATGTCACACCACGTCTCGCTCCCTCAGAGAGAATTCTTTGTTTTCGCTGGTCTCGCATGATAAATCATACAAACGGGGCCGGGACGCATTCTTTTGTAATGGCCCCTTCCTCGGAGGCGCTCATGTAGAAGAATTCAATAGTCAAAAGCTGTTTGATGATAATGTGGGAGTTAGATAGAAAATCATAAAGCAGTGAGCAAATACAATGGATAAGTAACCTGGTGACCAATGAGGCTTAAGGGTGCGCGCACAGTGAGGATGTTGCATTGAGTTTCCTTTCACTCTGCCACCCGGGCCGATAAATAAAAGGAGAGTTTAATATTTCCTGGCAGCCTTAATCACTGCACAGTAAATTGTAAAAGGTGCTTGACGCACTCAAGTATTGCCACAAAGCATATTGGACAGGAAAGGACACCGCTCCGGCTGTCAAGAACAAACATCTGAATGCAGATTTCAATCTCAACGAGGCTTTATGGGATTAAGGTTGTTAAAAATGTGCTTAAACAACTCCCTGGCTCAATCACCGTCCAATAAAAGCTGTTAGACTTTACCAAAGAGACATGACGTCCTGTCAATTTAATCCCGAATCAAAATATAAACACTCTCCAATGTTTACAGTAATAATAGGAATCGGTGTATTCAATGACGGCACAATAAAGTTGAGGGACGCAGCACGGAGAGTTGTTTCACAAATAGATTTGAGTATTTTTATTATGCTCCGCGTAACCTCTCGCGTGTTGCGCAATAAAAGCTCGGCTCCATAAACGTGAGTAATCATAGAGAAATAATTGAACAGCGCGACACGAGTACCCGCGGCCGACTCGGCCGCAAAGTTCGAGCGTCGTCAGAAGTGCCGCGAAACCACATTTCTCAATTGTTAATGGGGGCGAGGCGCAGACATTTGAGAAAGAGGAAAGCTGTAAGTCCATCTGGGCACTGAGCACTGAGATGATTAAGGAGGCGATGTGCCAAGAATTGTTCCCCCGTCCTTGGTGAAGGTCCGCGGCATCCGTTACCAGGTCGAGAAGCAGCACCTTTAAATCCATCAATCAACGCAATAATCAAAGAAGAAGAGTAGAACTGAGGAAGTGGAATCATTATTCGAGTACTTATTCTGCTGTCCTTCCTTCTTCAACGTGCTGTATTTGCATTTTTATCACATAGAACTTTTACTTAATGTTTAAGGCTCTTTTATGCCACTTTTTCATCTTCTAAGAGACGATTGTTATGGACAGTGTTGAGAGTCTCTGGCAATAACACGTCTGGCGATAGTGTTGAAGGTCAACAGTCTACTCTTTGAATTTTTTGACTACGTTGAAGATGTATATGAATCTCTTATAACTGTTTTGTTGTAAAACTACACTACCCCCTATTGTTCTCTGTGGTACTGCTCCCGTTTTACACGTACTATAGATATACAAATATGAAAATCTGCAGTAAATATGGGTGAAATTAACATTGGGTACAAAAGGAAGCTTTTGTTTAACATTGAGCCTGAATCGCTGACCAGGTTTCTGCAGAGTACTTGTTGTGGGCAGTTCTCTCGTCGCCATCTTGCCAAAGCTTAACTCCTCTCAGTTCCGGGTTCATCCAAAAAGAGGTGGAGCCGAATAGTAGACAAGTAGAGCCGAAGTCGGCCTATGGTGCTGTCGCCGCATCCACAGAATGTTGCCAGGTCAACCCAGGTGTCACTCAAGAGGCCACGCCCTTAATTCTGAGCAATTTCAAGCTTCTTTGGAGTAGAAATAAGCAAGTTGTAAAAAGAAAATCATCACAGTCGTTTGTACCAGGCTTTAAACGTGTTGACCATTAAAATGTGCTTTTGGAGACGGTCTCCAGTGGCCTCCCTGTGAACTGCAAGTTTCAGACTCATTCGTTAGACCCAGAGCTTGCTGCTTGGCCTGGATGAGTGTTTGGAGTATTGTGGCTCCATAGTTATCGATCATGATTCCAGATTTTTCGACATTTTTTGTATCAGGGTGTTGGATTCAGAATCAACCCACCATCACTAATCTCGGTGCAATTTAATGGAGCCTCACGTTCGTGATTGTTAAATCCTCTCTGGATTAACTCGGGCCACAAAGGAATGAATTGCCGGCCAAGCGCGACTGATGCACAGAGCAGCGCCGGCTGTTTTCCCCTCGTCCAACGCTGAAGTGACGACTCCATCGCTGAGTGTCGTGTGCACTGTGAGGCTGACGCAGGAGGAGGGAGAAACAGAGAGAGAGAGAGAGAGAGAGAGAGAGAGAGAGAGAGAGGGAGTAAAGAGACTTCTTCCTCGTCTGTTGCTGCTGCTGTGAAAGACGCTTGACAGAATAAAAACGACCGACATACCGATTTTTCACCGGCTCGAGCACAAGCGGGGAAAAAAAAACTCCACATTTTGTACCGGCTGCTCCTCGAGACACGGAGACAGGTTTATGTGAGAGGAGAGGATTGCCATAAGTGTACAGTAACTCTCCCCCCGCCCCCCCCCCTCATTTCAAAACATCCCCCTCCCCATTCCCTCCCTCCCTCCCTCCCTCGCTTATCTCCCTTTCTTCCTCAATCTCCGCTCTCATCTATTTCCCTCTTTCTCTCCTCCCCGCTCGCCCGTGATCATCCTTTCTGCTTTTTATCGGCTGCTCCCTCAACCACAGTAGCTTAATGAGCTTCTCCCTCACTTTCTTCATTTGTCAGTGGAGCTCCCCCTCCCTCCTCCTCCTCCTCTTCCTCCTCCTCTCAGCCCATCTCTCCAGGCTTCTCTTTAAGAGCTCTAATAATCAGGCCTGCTTGTGCGTTTGTAACCTGCCTAATAACATTAGCCCCAACAAATCTCCTCTCACTAGCAGGGATTTCCTTATCGCCCGGCATATTTCAAGCATTTTGTTTATTGCCGGGTTTGCGCAGTCCGCTACCAGTCGAACGCCGGCCGGTCTGCACTGCTATACGT
Source organism: Chascanopsetta lugubris (assembly GCA_016785325.1). Taxonomy (NCBI): domain Eukaryota; kingdom Metazoa; phylum Chordata; class Actinopteri; order Pleuronectiformes; family Bothidae; genus Chascanopsetta; species Chascanopsetta lugubris. The sequence goes on from JAFBJT010109158.1 coordinate 63,368, forward strand.
TTAAGCCCTCACGTGTCTGCCTCACCGCTCTTGGCAGACGGCTAGCCGAGGAATTTACGTCCTCGGTGGGACGAATAAATCGGGACGAGGCGAGTGAGGAAAGGAGGAAGAGGAGGAGGAGGAGGGGGGGGGGAGTGGACGCCGGTTGTGGAGACAGTCCTCAGGCTTGCCAG
>JAFBJT010109159.1:0-31762 GCA_016785325.1 Chascanopsetta lugubris
CAGCTGCTATTTCAGTCAGTCTTCACGCCACAGCGGGAAAACATACAGGAAGGCTTTGTAAAGCTCTCGCGTGACAGTTTGTTTGTCGGCGAGTTGAGAGTTAAGTCTCATCCGAGGTGAGAACGATCTCCGTGAGTTGCATTGCAAAGTGAACTGGAGGAAAAATATAAAGGAAAGTGTATGGGAGCGATAAGAGGAACCACACATTTGTGAAAGAATGCGGGGAATTTGATTCAGCCCATACCAGACTGATAAATCACTGCGCGCAACCGTTGATATGAGAGCCAGTAAACGCAATTGTTAATACGCAACATACATCTGGACATTTATTGGCTACGGCAAAGGAACAAGCTAAAGATGGATCGGCTGATATAGATACAACACCGGCCTTATCGGTGTAGATTGTATAGAAGAAAACAAAGAGGTAATGTTGAGTTCAGTGCCTTGTGTGCAACTCCAGAGGGATTTGCAAGTGATTATAAGTTGAAGAGAGAGAAAATACTTTTCTTTCAACATGGTATGATTGTTATTGTCAGCTGGTCCTTTGATGTAGACCAGGGTGCATTTGTGATCCCACCATGAATGTATTCTAAGTTTTGGATACAAGGAACGCACCAAGTTTTAATATTTAACACAAAAAAAAAAAAGACATAGTGGCCACACCGTGGTACTGCAACTTCGGTGTCGACCACCTTGGGGCCAAAATGATAAATGCACATAAGCAAACGATGAGAAAAACAAGTCTGTAAATCAGCAGAATTCGCTTTACTCAGGTGCATTAGCTACCTCGCATAATTAGGTCGATATTTCTTATGAAAAATCTTTACATTTTTGACCTGTATTTCTATACAATAAACTAAAGGGCTAACAGAGTCGTGGGGCTAAAAGAAGACAGTTGTGTATATTACATAGGGTGTGATTTTACTGTGGTTCTCTCGTCGGTAGGCAATTTTCTTCGGGCGGAACTTGGCCCCGCCTCCTACACTGCACCCAGTTCTCATAAAACATCCATGGTTCACACTAGTAAGAGAATGGGCATCCGATCATGGGCATGAGATGCGACTGTACCTCCAAAGTCCCATGGAAGTATCTTGAATCTGTTCATACTCCTCAACCATCTAGCGGTCAAGTGATGAGGTCAGCGTTCTTCTACACTTCTGTTTTTCCACACATTTCATCTGAGATGAGAAATCAGCTCATTCACGCTGAATGACGACAGTGATACACTTACTGGCTCGATGACGGCAGGTTCACCCTTCTCTCCTTTCTCTCCCAGGTAGCTTTGACCTCCATGAGCCTACAGACATGAGACAGACCAGATTAGTTGAAACTAAGGCCGAGGATTTCTGTGTGAACACAGAGCACCTATAGAGTGAAAGCCCCAAATGGAAAAGCGTGAGTGAGACCAATGAGCAGCAGATGATGCCCAGGGTGTCTTCTCTTTTATGGAGGTTGCGTAAAGAAGAAGATTAGCCAAAAAAATGCTGACTGGTACTCTGCATACTTATGAGGATTTAAGGGGGTTCTCAAAGCAGAGAAGAGCCTTTTTTTTTCTTCTTCTTCTGCCTGCTGGAAAAATAAACCTCAAGAATCATTTCGCAAGAAGCTATAATTTCGACTTTGGTCAGACTTTATTAAGCTTCCTCAAAACCAGCGACTGAAAGAAAGACCCCAACCGTGCTCTGATGTAGAGGTCGTTACCTGACACTACACACACAATGACTTCAGAGGGCAGGAATTCACCAAACCACCTACAGCAGAGCGTCCAAGACCCGTCTACAGTCAGGACTCTGTCGGGCAGTCGGGTCGCGGCGTCCCGAGCCAGAGTGGCGAGCGCTAATAGAGCCGTTCAGATGAACGAAACTATCAAAGCAGACAGATCCAGACTGAGAGCGTGTCACTTCCTGTCTCTGTCAATCCGGACCCCGAGGCCAGGAAAGGGGCTTGGAGAGGGGCCACGGCAGATACGGGAGATATTTCTGTTTGGGTTTGGATATCGATCCCAACGCGATGGGAGACATTTGCCGAGTCACGCGAGAATCCAAACAGATCATTAGCGTGAGGCCCCATCTTTGATAAACAGCAGGGGGGTCGAGAGGTCGCGGAGGGCGTGTCTCCGCCGACACGAGGTCGACGTGTGTTTATCTCGGCTCGACAAGGTGCGCCTTTGAGGTTGCCGCTGGTGTGTTTGTGTTTGGCGGACGCGTCGGGCAGAATGCTCACAGCGTGAACCTGATACCGCTAGAAACAACAAACACCCCCGTCACACATCTCCTCCGTCTTTCCACATTCCAGCCGCCATCCTTCCTTCCTCGAACCACTTACGCTGCTCTCCCTGTAGTCCTTCTCCGCTGGAACACCGGGTCCGAACTCCTCCTCGTACCCAGTCGCTGTAGGCTTGGCGGTGTCGTAATCGCTGTAGTCGGTGTACTCGTACGGCTTCTCGACAAAGGCTTTGTTGTCGTACTCCTTCATGTCGTACTCCTTAAACTCGTACGCGTCGGTGGCCGTGCCCTCCTTCTCTTGGGCGTCCACGGGGGCGGCGGCGGTTTCCGCCGCCGCCGTGGTGTCCACGCCGTCCACGCCGACCTGTTCCACGCCGGTGATGTAATCGTCCACTATCTCCCCGTCGTAGCTCTGGGGTGGGTCCAGGTCAGGGGGAGTTGTAATGATGGGAGGGAACATGGAGGATTGGTTAGTTAAATGAAACCATGTGAACAGCATTCAGTGATTGACATGTATATATTCATGCCACAGTCAAAGCATGAGCCAGTAGCATTTTGGCTAACAACTGCTCGCTCAACGAGGTCAAACTCCCAGGGGAATTTTCAACTTAGTCGTGTGAACGTTCACGTGTTATAATCAGCTATAATCACATGTTATATTTGGAATTTTTTATATCCATTTCACCAACGATAGAAATGTCCAAAATAACAGATGAGTGAAAAACAAAAACATATGCAATACATGTATGTACTGTGACATACATTCTCATTAACATTACAGTTTGGAGGTCAATTAGAAAACATACATACTCAAATCTAGTTCAACAATCAAGACTTAATGTAACACATGAAGGTCTAACCCAAACAAAACTGAGGCTCTTATGCATTTGACGCAAACCAGAGATTAGAATACCACTGAGCTTGTCAAAACAACGTCTCATGCAAACATTGTTTCCGTTAGCATCTGTTAACAATGATTGCACAAAAGAGTCAGTTGGATTCACGTGAAGCGAATATCTCTTCACTTCACAGCTTGAGCCACGTTTCCAAATATTAAGCAGCAGCAGGAGGAGGAGGAGGAGGAGGAGGAGAGGTTCTGGGCATTTTCCCTGTTCCTGCCATATACTCTTTTTTTGTATATTTACATACACAAGCTTAAAAGACCTCTACTTCGAAGTCACCGCTCCATTTCCCTTTATTTTGGTGGCTTTAATCGTTGCCATTATATGCTACATTTCTCGTCTAATACGAACCTGGAGAGCAAATTCCTCAACCGGGCATTTAACAAACCACAAACCATAGCTAAATATAGTCGGGGTTTGAAATAGTGGGTCATATTTTGAACGGGGGCTGCACCGGCACAAAGAGAGCTACAACAAAATCTCCCAAAATGGCCAATGGACGATATTCTGAGCACAATAGCAATTTAGTCACACAGATGTTGCCAACATGGCGCAGCACATGCTGACTTTCCATGCTTCCCTCCGGCCCGTCTCTCGAAATGAATGTAACGTCTCAAGCTGAGTGAAGCGGCGTTATCCAACTCCAGCTAAATGATGATACAATTGGCAGATTTTTGGCTGAATTGCTGTGTTGTCTGAGTTGAAACACCCCCCCCCCCAAATGTTCCTGATTAGGCTTTGTCTCGTGTGATGGTTTAGCACAAATGAAGTCGGGATCTGCCAAACTCAGGATACGACGGACACGTGGGGTTGTCCGCTGATTTTCCATCGGTTACGCTTCGTTTAGCGACAAAGTTTCCACTCGGTTTGGACGTGGCGTTTTCTCGTTGAGGCTCTTTGAAGTGAGCGAGGCCTTTTTGGCTTTGAACCTCCAATGGTAATATTGCCTTTCAGGCTCATAGCACTAATATGAATAAAGCTGCTCTTGGTAAGGTTACCTGTCCTTGTCCGGCGGTGTCGGTGGCAGTGTCAGGCTGACTTCCGTCCACTGTGGTGTAGTCGTACTCACCCGTGTAGAACTCTCCGCCCGCATGTACCTGCCGAGGAAGCAGGAAAGTCACAAAAAACAAGCAGTATACACGTGAAATTCCACTTATTTCAATTGAATTTGTGGGCTTATTTGATTCTGTTGGAGGTGAAAGAAAATTAAAAGACACAGACAGGAAAGGAACAAGAGACAAAATGTTGTGTTATCGTGGTCGGAGCTATGATAAGAGTATTAGTGCGGGGTTACCTCGGTCTTGGCTCCTTCAGTTGGGGGCGTGTCAGTGGTTACTTCTCCCTCACTGTAGTCATAGAACTCACCATACTCATAGTTAGTGTACTGTGAGGGACAGAGCGGGCACGAGGGCCAAGTGGTTAAACTCATGTAAATCAGCCACAATAATGTCACATAGACACTTTGCATACTATTTACATGGCATGTCAGAGTGCACCCTGTATTCTTGATCATGCTATTGTAGAAATAACATGGTCTAATGGTGAAAACACCACATCCGTATTCGAGAAATTCACTTTTCTGCCTATGGATGACTGCAAAGGTGATTCCATTAAAGCCTTTGACCTTTACTTGACCCCACTGAGGGATTCATATCCGCATTCAAACAGCGGTTCGGACTTCCTGTCCGCTTCCGACAGGGTTACTCTGATGCCAGTAAAAAGCTCTAAAGTTTAATTCTGTATGCCAAGTGCAGCCCCTAGGTTTCATTAATGCCTCCTTAAATAAGACCCCCCATGCATCGCCTGTTGGAAGCACGGACAATACAGTTGTGGGGGGTAAATGTGGTTAAACTATAACCTGTGGCAATTCATGTTCAGGCTATAAAATGTTTTTGTTTGTTTGTAATCTTGAAATTATTCCAGTAAATGACAATATATGCTCTGTTTTGTGTCTCGTTCTGCGGTTTGTTTACACCGAGGAAATCATTTCAGTCCGAGAGTAAACATAATAAACATTTAATGAGACCGGGCTCGAGTCATTACAGCTTTCTGTCTTTCGAGTTTTTCCTGTGATTCAGCTCAAAATACATGATACGTACAACTTCAAAACCTGTGGGTTGCTCATGTGGCTAGAGCCAGAAAACAGTTAGCTTAGCTTAGCTTAGTTTAGCACGCAGACAGAGAGTGGATGGATACAGCTGGCCAGGCTTTACCGAAGGTCAGACCACAGTTTATAGCTATACTGTGAAAAAGTATGGTGGAGCAACATGGCCGCCTCCATGGCCTGGGTGGGACCTGCTCTGAAGTCTCATTCGAGGCTGATAAATATAAAAATGTGTACTTTGTGATTAATCAAAGTATACTGTAAGTATCATACATTCCATTTATGCCTCTAGAAATATGAATAATCTCATTATTGATTTATACACTAGATCTTTAAAACTGGAATTAGAGATTAAGGCTAACCAAAGCTAGGCTAGGCTAACCATTCCCCGGCTCCTGCTTCAAAACGAAAACAAATAGATAATCCGTCTCCTCGTTTGACTCTCGGCAAGAGAACCAAAATGAGTTGTTATGATTACACAAATGTCAAAATGTCCCTCAAATAACCAGCCCCAGGGCAACATTATGCAATTTTAACAACCGCCCTGTTGTTCAAAAATCTTTATTGTGTCCTTTGTTCGTCTCACACGGTCAAAACTGAGGCAAGGCAGATTAAGTTAACAGACGGACCCCTCGATAGGCAATGCTCTATCAGCCCTGGGATAAATATTAGTCCCTGGACGACTGCTAAGCTCATAAAAATAATACGAGATCCACGGCCGGCTGCAGCGCTGGCGCAGCTTAGCCTCGGCAGAGAGAGAGAGAGAGAGAGAGGGGGGGTGGGGGGGGGGGGGCCGTACTGGGGGGTCGTACTAGAGGAGGAGCCGACCATCCGACTGAATGACTGACAGTAGAAAGAAGTAGAGGGTCAGAATATGTAGAGAAAGATAAAAAGAAGAGGATTTATAAAGATGAATGGCTCTGAGGGGCTTGGCTGGGCTGAAGGCCTTCACCACAGTCTTGGATGAAAGGCATGAATATGAAGCGAGCTCATAAAAGAAGCTCCCCTCTTCCGTCTCTTGCAGCGAGCTTCTCTTCCTCCTTCAACCGACATGTGGCTGTCGACTGCAGAGGCAGCGCACCAAAGGTCAAGAGTGTCATCTTCTGAAGCTAAGGTCAAAGCCACACTCTGGGCTTTGGGCTTTTATAGAATGAGCGAGGTGTGGTTTACTTTTTTTTTTTTTTCTTTTCATTTTCCTGATGTTTAATTCCTGCAAAATCAGTTGGAGGAAATAATTTCTTTCAAATATGGAGTGAGTCTTCTTCTGAATGTAAAGACATCAACGATGAATAAACCAGATTTACAATGTTCTAGAGTCCAAACTGCTCCCTGTTGTCGATTCAAGAATTGACAAGCTCCTTGTCTTGGCAATGAGTAGCAACTTGTAGATGAAGCAATATTTTCCAGGACATGGTACCATCTGTGCAGCCAATATTTTCAAATGGAGTATGGACTCTTGATTTTTTTTTTCTTTTTCTTAGACCAGGGATCCAAAGTCTACTTTTCCAGGTACAGGGATTCTTGCAGGGGAAGGAAAAGCTTAAATTTCCCTGGGAGTCTGGGCAGAGCCTGCAGAACTCGTTAGTGATATAAATCACGGGGCCACTCCAAAGTGGGCTCAGACTTCGTGGCAGGGAGAAGGGGAAAGTTTCCAGGGTGAGCTCATCAGTTATTTAGTGAAAAGTTGAAGGAAAATGTCAGCCGACAGCAAGGACTTCAACTTCGCACAATAACAAAAATTAATGATGAAAAAAAGGTTCCTGACACGGAGACGTTTGACTAAAGGGGCAACAAGTGAGGCTTTGGAGCCAGAGGCAGTAAAATGAAAATTTCAAACTTAGGGAAAAAAAAAAGTATTTTGATTGGTCAGCCTGTTTCCAGCAGTGAAACAGACAAGAGAAAGACACAGATTAGAGTTATGTATATGCATTACGCTCATACCAGCCTGTCTCCGTCAACATACAATGTCCAAAGGAATGTTTGTAAAGACGTTTTAAGAGCATTCAGTCTGCAGAGGACATTCTTTAGTATTTCGAGAAAATAAAACACACCAGCTTCTATTATTAGTACTTAATATGGATAACTATTGATGATGGTACTTAGTGTTAGAAATAAACCCAGAAATAATGTATGAACTAGAGTTGAAGAGGTTCAGTGGTATGTCTCAAATAACATTCATGATGTCACTAAAGGAAAAGGGCCTCAATAAAAAAAAAAAAGTTTTTTAAATGTATGAAAATAACATTTGTGCATTTATCCTGATTTTCTTATAAAATGTCTAAAACCAGGCAGTTCCGGCATTTGTGTTCTGTACTAATACATTTACGGGTTACACTGGGGTGATATCTGCGTGGACGAGCCTAAAATATATTATTACATTGCCATATCAAAATAACTGTATATGATGATTCATGCTCGTGCTCATACATGGGACAAATTCATGTTCCTAATTTTTCAATTTGTGTGATTAATAAAAAAGGGCCACTTGCCCTGATGAGGAGAAAATGCCTCATTTTCCTCAGACATTGCTGTGGCGCCTCTTTCAAGACAACACTCTTAGCTCTTTTAGTCTCTCCAAGAGCTCCACAGTCAACGAAGGTTATGAACACAGTGTGGAGGGGCTCTCTTGCACTGGGCGACTCCCTAAAAATGTCCCAAATACAGACATGTCTAAGCAACCACAGTAGCTGTTGGTACATGATAGTTTATTTCCTTTCACAAAAAAGCCTCCAACTACACTCTAAACTCTATGTCACCCTGTCTTTCATTTTGACCCACATCATTTGCACCATTCCACAAGTTGTGTTTCATTGTCTTACTTCATCATTTGCTTTTTAAACTGTTGCTGACAACACCCAGGTCTTAAGTTCTCTTTCCAAAGTTCTGTTATCGCCTTGACGAGAGCTCTAACTCCAGCTTTCATTTACTCTTCCTTCCCTCCCTCTTTTGGAACCCTCCCTCTGTCCCCTCTCGCTCTCCCCGCCGTCTCTTCACCTCACCCCTCCCTCTGGACAACTACTCATCCCTCCCACCTGCTTCATCTTAAAACCACACCGCCTTGCATGACTTATCCCCTCCTCCTCCTCCTCCTCCTCCGCCTCCCAGATACTGACCTCGTCCTCAGGTTCCTGAGCCTGGGGGGTGTCGTGGTGGTTGGGGGTTTCACAGTCAGGGCTGTAGTGTTCACAGTAGTCATAGGCTGCCCGGGGGTCTGCCACGATCAGCAGCTGCTGGATGTCACCCTGGAAGAACAGAAAGGAGAAAAGAAAAGTGGCGTGTCAGCAAAATCTGGCAAGTCAACAGATTTCTCGCGAGTCATGGAGTGGAAAGTCTCCACCCCTCTCTGCAAATTCCCATGTCAAAGGAGCTTTCTTTCATCCCCGGAGTTAAAAAAAATATAATATATAACATAAAGAGTGGGAGCCTGCCGCAAAATTTACAATGGTACATGTGTACGTTACGGCCATGAGTTTGATTTATTTAAACTTGGTTTCTGAGCATCTTTTCCCGTTTAGTTTGGGAGGAGGTTCAAATACTCAGAGAGGGGAGAGGGGCCGAGTACCAAACATTCTTATTTTAAAGCAACTGAAACTGAATCTAATGCCAGAACAACCAAGGTTGTTTTATTTCTTTAAGTGCCAAATCGCTCGGCATACGAGGGTCAGGAGTGCATCAAAGCATAAAAAACCGAAAGGAACTGTACTCCAGATCAGTAGGGGGCAGCAATGCATGTGAAGGTGGAAGAGGAAGAAGTAAATTGCATCCGTAGAAAGAATGATGGCAGGTTTGGAAAGTTGTGATGTGCAACGCCAGGTTAGCAAAACAAACAGCCACAACAAGCTAATGTACATCAACACAACAGATGTACAACCTAAATAAACATCACTAAACCTCTTTATTCGATAAGGTATTTGGATTTATTTGCCTAATTTGAAGTCAGCTTAGCATTTTGACTTGCGTTAGCATTAGATACTTCAGAATCCACAATTCAGCAACAATGGCACAGATAATAGTGCGACGGATAGAAGAACCAAACCACGAACCGGTACCAGCACTGTTCAAATATAAACCTTAACCACCAAACTTTATTACACGCAGACATGTTGAATGGATTAAAGTCTCCAAGAGGGACGTGCCTGACAATGCCCTTATTGCATTTTCCTGTATTTCTACTTTTTAATAATAAACTATTGCAGTTTCCAGTGGCCCCCCGAGCCTTCGCATCGATCACCCAAAACCGCCAATGCAAAAACCTGAATGAGTCCAAAATAACTCAACATCAGGAGAGCCCTCTGCAGACACCGCTCACTCTACCCACTTCCTGTGTCTTTCATGACTCCAAATGGAAACCAAATGTTCATTTCCTTGAAGTATTCACAGATTCCTCCTTGCCCGATAGCCCCGGCTTCGCACCGACGTGGTGATAATTAAATGTGACAGTAAAAACAACAAGGCAGATGTTGTAGTATCCCACAGGCGGTGGTCTCATGACTATTAATTACATATAGTTTTATGGAATACCTCCAGGCTTTAGAGGGGTCTGTAAGCTTATAAAGAAGAACTATTGTATAGGGCCCCCTCACTCAGCCCTTTGGGATGGTAGGTCCTCTACACAGCAGATAAATAACCAAAGTCTGTACTTATGTTCGGCCGTCTGGTTTTCATGAGCTTTTGGAAAAGGAAATTAGATCCCTGCTCACAACCCCTCTATCGGCCAAGGGCTCCTTTTCCATGAATGTCTCCAGCGGAATTTCTCAAGTGGGAACTGCAGTGTCACTGATCCTTCGTATCTTTAAGCATCAACCATATGGTCACCTCAGCTGATCTTTGTCAGAAGTCACCTGGAGTCGGTAAGCGAGAGGACGGGGGAAGAGGCAAAATAAACCGAGTGCTCTGCAGGGGTGAAGGGAGGCCGCAGTGAGGGTGGGCTCCGAAGAGGAAGCACATACATGTAGATTGCATTGAATTACAGGAGGCGACATCTGTACAAGCTTAGACCTCTGGAACGCATTAGATATGTACAGGCCCTTGCTCCCATCACATGTGACCACGAATTCTCAAATGGGAATTGAACAACGGTGGCGACGATGATATGAAATGTTTCACACATGGAGCAATCTGTTGGTATTTGGTCACTTTGATCCCACGTGTAACTGTGGCACTAATGTTATAATCCATAACATTTGGTCATCGATGATGTGCAGATCTTTGCTCTGGTAAGAACATAAACAGACAATAGATTGAACATGTGTCTTCTCGCAGTACCTCTAAGATCCACTCGTCTGTGGGGTATATCCAAGGTATGAAATCTGAAGAGTAAGGACTTACTACAGTTGAAGGATCTAATAATGTGTGCCAAGATTAGACCAAAGTAAAGAGCACCACCCGTACTCTTAACATTTTCGTTTGTCCGTTTCAAGTTTGAGGTGACAGGGAGTACTTAAGGAATATCTACAGAAGGAACATTTTTTTGACAGCTTCCCTTTTGTTTATCCAGCAAGCCCTTCATTACAACATGTGGGCAGGATGCGACCTCCCCTGAGCACGACGAAGTGGGGCAGATGAAATCCTACTGTGGTCGAACTGGGCAGCTTCCAGGTGTGAATATGAGTAACTGAGCGTGAAGCAGAAAACATGCTCTCAAGAGTTCAGCTTGCACCTTGTGAACCTGAACCACGCTGAAGAAAAACCACAAGACAATGACTGCACCGCTGCCACGATGTGTTCTTTTTTGTAATTTAGCGCAAATGGATCAGACGTTAAAGCCAAGAAGCTGAAGACAAAGACACACTTCATAATGCAAAGCCTTTGGTCCCTTCACTCTGTGTCTTCCTGTGTCTGCAGACAGAGACTGTTAATGAACTCTCTCTAACTAGATTAAAGGCTGTTTATCAAGTCTGTGTAGCTTCCAAGTGGTAACCAATAGGCTTATACGGAAGTAGAAAAAACTTGCAGTTCACAGGGTGGCCACTTGAGGCTTGATTGGTCCATGTTGCCTTTTGTATGTTCCAACACATATACCCTTCTTTTTCACTGCAAGATTTTCCAAACTAGATGTTTTTGAACATCTAGCTACAAATCCTATAATATCCATGGAGTTCCACAGTTATTATTTTGTTTTGCTGTTTGTCTCCACCTGCCCCGCATTCATTTGTTTGTTGGTTGTTTTGTTTCTTTCTTTTTAAGGACAATGACGCAAAAACTGTGAGGCAGATCACCACAGGACTTAATGGAAGAAGAATATGGCATGGTATGATTTCGGCGTGAGGAATGAAGCCACGTTTTGACACAGATCTGGATCAAGCTGCAAATCCAGGAATTTTGGACACTGTGGGAATATCTTTGTTACACTTCACAGGGAACAACTCATAAAACGGATGACTTTGTAAACGTGGTGCAACTTGGTCCAATCTAAGGGGAATGTTAGGCCTTGGTGGAGGTGCCATCTGCTGATGTGGCTTTGTGTGTATTCACTGACAAAATAAAGTGCCTGAAACAATGAGGCATTCAGTGAAAACAAGAAAACATGCAGGGGAGTCCAGAATCGCCACACAGATGTTTGTGGAAGAGACCACACACCCGATTCATTCGCTCCCAGACTTCTCCCTCATTACCTCCTCCCCCTTCCCCTCGCTCACTCATACAACTCTGTGTCATCCTTCTCGGCATCTCTGTTGATGTTATTGTCTGGATTGTGGCGCACATCTCTCTGGCATCGGCTGAGATTCCTGCTCAGGATTCCAGCGATGATCTATAGCGATGCCCTGGCTCTACTCTCCACTCCGCGCGGCGCTGGCACCGACATGGCCGGATAAATCATCCATCATGGCCGCGCTACAGTTGTTCCATTAATGAGTCTGTGTACTGTGTGCACGTGTGTTCGCGACACATGTTGAACATTGTCTCAAAATGTGGTGACGACTATTGGGTGGATGGAAAAGCAGCATCCGATCTGACCGATAAAAGGGAAAGGGAGTGATCCTTCCACCGACACCTCAGGCACTGCAGCAGTTTGTTAGGAACTGCAAGACAAGATAAACACCAGCGTACGAGTAATAAACACAACCATTTGTTTTTCACTTGCGTTAATGCTTCACATCTGACTTTAAGCGAGTGAAAACAGCACACACGCACACACTACTGATTTTGGTTAGGCATGATGACCCTGACACCTGGTGTGGAGGGTATCCTTGGCAATTCGCTTCCCACAATAAATGGCTGACGAATGATTGCCCAGGTGGTTTTACAAGACTTCTGCAGATGCTGAAATCAGTCCAAGATGTGGAGACACAGCATCACTGTGCTATACTCAGAGGCATAAAGGTACGGGCACAGCAACGAGGTGGACCTCGGATCACGACCACACATCCACGATCTCATCCAGCAGCACCGACCACATGACCGCAGATAAAGACACAACTTTGATTAAACACAGATAGCTCCTGCTGGCGCTGGATCCCAGTTGGGAGGAAGCACAGTGGTTTTCTCATCCTGCATTTGTTGAACTAATTTAGAGACATAAACGAAGAAGTAGTCTGTGTTTGTCTCGACTAAATTGAGGCCCGGTTTGATTTGTGGACTTTATCAGAGTGTTAATTTCTGGATGGAGACCAAACTTTTAGAGCCCGGTAGATACTTTGCAGAGATTTAAGCCTTTCAGAGTTCCTTTCAAAAACTCCGCCTACCCTTCTACTTCAAGCATAGCACTCCCAACATGTGATGATTTAACTAACCAAACCTCACATTGCATTTCTGGGACTAGAAGAGCTTGTTTCGAGACAAGAAATCCATGGATGAAGTGCTGCCTTTCGTGCAAACAACACAAAATTGGCACAAAAAGTTCAATATCAGTGCTTATGCCTAAAGTGGACTAGTCAAAACCAGTAACGGCAGCAGCCAAAAGGGAAAAAAAGCAATTTTATGGAGTAAGTTGATATGAGAATTTTACAGCTGCAATTACTTTCACTTGGATGTGGCTGATGGATCCTCTTTCCATCTGGCGGGAGTGACATCATCAATCAGTGAGTTTGAAAACAGAGAAACGAAAAATACCAAAGATTCTCCAGTTTCAACTACTTCTTCAATATCTGTTACTGCTTTTTGCAACGTGGAAATTGTTGGACTTTTAAAAGAAACCTTCATCAGACATAAGGTATTCAAAGACATCACAAAGGGCTCTGGGAACTAAAACGAGGTGAAGTAAACTATTACATTGGAAACTCAAGACTTGAATGTCGCAAATGCCGAACAATTTGGATTCTCCCATTTTTTTCTGAGAAAATGTCTCAAAAGTCGTGTCTTTTGCGGAACTCAAACTGATGAGTCGTGCCCAGGCGAAGCTCATCCCTCGCTCTGTGCTGAGTGCTGCCGTCCCACCTGGCCAGCTGAGCGCAAGAACTCTATCAGCCCAACTCTGTGCAGTCCACAATGAATTCTGGGATATGTGTGTCCCCTTTGGAGGCTTAAATTGTGATTTCTGTGCATTTAAATGGGAGCTCAGGGGTATTTGGGGAGTTCTGGGAACCAGTTTATTCACTTGTCATTATTTCTTAATGGTAAAAAAATGCTTTGAAACTCAAACTTGAGTCTTGGGGTCCCGCTGCATATGGCAGGTCAAGTGATGATGTAAAGAATCCCACTTTGCAGGTTCCATGCAGAAACAATAAACAGTTTTCACTGCACCCTAAAGAATGATGTGTTAGTACATAGTTAAATGGCTGAGAGGTTAGTGTGTGTGGCCAGGTGCTGCATGTCATTGCCTGCAGGACCAGTTGGGGCATATTAATACACCCAGAACACACACTTGGAAATTTGCCCAAAGCGTTTTGCAGTCTGACCCCGTAAAACACAACTCTAAACACTCAAAGGCGGCGGGAGTATTATTTTCAGAAATTATATGTTTGAGTGATCAATATAAAGTTCACAGACTCAAGGGAAAAGCAATAAAGCAAAAGGTTTTCTGGCTTTCAAAATGACTCGACACTCACGTCACAAAAAGCAACAAGTTCACAGAGACACAAAAATGACAGTACATGTGTACATGACTTTGGATAATCCAGGGACCTCACTGTGAACTGCTGCCTTTGCAAAAAAGCTTTCTGCGTGAAGAAAAGGCAGTAAAACATTTAATGGTGTCACTTTCACCTCCCTGTGACACTGAACCGCCCAGCCACCATCAGCCAGATGTGGCCAGCTCAGGAGCCTTTGAGACCAGGCCAGTTCAAATCGACTATTTTAGATACCATCCCTGCACATGTGTTTTTATCAAACTTCTTAAAAACTTCACTTCATTTTCTTTTGCAGCCACACCTTTTACTCGTGCACTCTCCTCATTTGATTTCTTAAGCCCACCTCTGCACATGTGCTGCTTTTCTAAAGTCTATATGGTCGGTGAGCACATCTTGCAAGAGCGACTCCACAGATGGAATTTCAAAACTGTACAAGGACAACAATTAACCAAGAAGCAGGACAGAGGGAAAATGTCTAATATTCTCCAGATTTTCCCACTGTTTCATCAAACGCAGCCTTTGTGGTCAGCGCGGGGATAAGGTTTCTGTCTTCGAGCACTCGGTGCACACAAATGTCTTGCGCCCCTCAAATATTCAAACATTTCTCTTGCCAGTAGCCCACTGAAGTGTTGGACAGTCTGAACCATCTGCTTGTTCCTTCCTCTTACTTCTCCCTCTCTTCATCTGCTTTTTTCCTTTCTCTGCTCTTTTCCAATCACAATTTATCTTTTTTTTTTTTTTTTTTAAGACGCGCCTTGGGTCCATTGCTTCCAGACTGCGCTCAGACCAGTCAGCGGGGTTACAGCCCACGGAGGAAAGATGTCATCTGCAGGTAGACTGTTGAAAAGTGACACCCATGGTCCTTACGCACATTGAAACAATGATTGTGTTACTTTGACACAACCTGCAAATATTTTGTGACGGGTCCTCGAGGCTGAAAAGTGTCTGAGTCAGATGAGAAACAGTCAGAGTACTTCTCCTCCTGCCAACTCAGCCATAAACAATGATTAAGGTTGAGACTCGGAGCCCATCAGAGCCTCGTTAGATCCATTTGCCAAAGACTGGTCCTGCTGGAGGGACAGCAATTTGGAACCATCCGCCATGGAGTAATGTATAAGCAAAGCATCTTGGCCTATTTCTCCCCACACACCTGCATCTTTATAGATTCACTTTGCAGCACATACGTTGACACGCGTGCTGACATGCGGATCGAACAAAGAGAATTCTCGAGAATGTCTTTGCATAAAAATGAGAGAAGGAGATGATTTTAGCTAAGAAAAGGGTGAAGAAGGCATTTGGAGGACTGGTCAGTGAGCGTATCTTTTAAACAGCTGTGCAACCGGAGCCAGGACCAAGCACACACTGATCATTTATTCCTCCAGACTTCACTCTCGTGCTTCCAAACGTTGACACCTGCTTATGCAATCTAACTGCAGTAAGGTAGCCATGTGCTCGCTGCAATGTTAATGCTGGACCTGCACACCAAGCCTCAATTAAACCAAGGAAGTACACAGCCACATTTCTTTATTGGTGAAGTCCCTAAAGGATTATCATTACTGAAAATTCAGTGGATGGCAAACTGAAGAGCGAGAGAGTCCTGGTTTACAACAAGAGGAATTTTGTTGTGGTCGAGGTAAAGAGAGAAAATCTGGAGAAGGCTTTGGTCTCTTCTTGTGACTAAACCCCTGACATCATGTCCGGAGAACATTAGAAACATCAGTGTTTGTCCTCTTGGACAAACTTCATAACAATCCAGCCAATTAGTCTTCAAGCAAACATATTGGTCAAAGCAAGGTTTTAATCTGACAGTGTTGTTAAGCAAAGGTCAATAGAACCATCCCAATTCTTCCTTCCAGGACTATGTTTGCTAACTTAGAGAATTAAGTACAACCTGCAGCTGGTAACACCTCTGCCTGTTTGGCAGGTGGATGAAGAGACTAATGAAAGTCTTGGCACAAAGATGTGCAAAGTGGAAGACTGATCCATCGTTACGTAAGAAACAGATTTTGCAGAGCTAGTCAGTGCCGTTAGCTACCGGCTAGAGCTAATTATCTGGCTGGAGTGACGCATTCAACAGAGAGCTGGATTCACTCCCATGTCTTAGTAAATGCAGTTCCTAGAATTAGTATTTTCCTGGTAAGGCTCTTTTAAAGGCCCAGTGTGAAAAATGTAGGTGACATTTTCTATTGGCACTGTCAAATTATTGCTTTCATTGCGTTTGACTGAAGTCTTTATATTAACAGGAGAGGCGGGTCCTCTCTATGGAGGCCATCAAATTGCCCCATCACGTATTTACAGTTGCCCAGAATGGTCAAACAACAGCTTTTGAATTTTACTGATAACTGAAGGCTACTATAGGTTCTGTGACAGCTTTTAAAGGAGGATGAGTTGAGGTTGTGTCACTAAATCCTACACACTATACCTTTAATCTGTTAGTTAGGTCACAGGGTTTTTTTTTTTTTTTTGCCCACCACCTGATCCTAAAGAACACAATCCTCTGATTAAATATTTATCTATCCAAATCTTAACTTTCCCAGCAGGATTTATCATTCCATCAAACATACCAGACCTTGGACTCGAGAAGGACCTGGCTCAAAAAAATCAAAAAAGCAGACGTGTGTCAGGGGTTTGACAACATGTTTATCTGATAAGATAATTAGATTGGCAATGTTCAAGACGTTTCCACAGCCACTGGGATACACTGATTACAGTACACCTGCATCGGCTGTAGAACGTACGCCAAGGTATAATCCCGTCAGGAAACTCCAAACCAAACACATGGATAACATCTATGTCACAAATGGGTTTTTCTGTACATGAATGCTCAACAATTATCTAACAGCGCTGTAGCCAACATGACTTTTTCCATATTCAGTTTGCCTTCAACTAGCCAGTTTGAAATCAGCAGATCTAAGATTATTGAACGTGAAGTGGAAATAATTACTATTTTAGATAAGCCCTTCTAGCTGGGTCCCGACAGCCTTTCTATCGTGTGAAAATCATCGTGCAATGAGCAAAGCGCCTCAACTATTGTCACCAAAAGAGACATTTGCTTTCCTCTTCATGTTTTGAGTTAAAAATAATACAAATGACCCCATAATGCAACACTATTTAGTTTAATCGATATGCACAAATACAACTCTCGCAGAAGCCACATGACTGGTCTCACATTGTAGTGAATGTGTTGGGCCACTCTACTGTTATTTACTCTAATTACAATCTCAACTCTAATCCCAGTGGCTTTCACTCTTTCAGCCTTTATTGTTATTGCCGTCATAAAACTAATGGCGTTCATTGTGGCTTGTGAATTTCAAATGCACCACAATCAAACCCGGCTCCTCTGCCTGTCTATAAGTTCGATGTTAAAACGCTGTGATGACGAAAAGCAGAGCACACCAGGATTATCAGTCCGTGGTTTCGTGTGGCTCCTCTGCGGAGAGAGATGTCTCTAACCTGGAGGCAAAACAATTTGCAGGCCAGATAGCATTCCACATGCAGACTTCAAAGATGGGCTATTGTCTCCAGAGCTATTATTCAGCTCACATTTTCCACTCTGCACAACGCTACCTGTGCTAAAGCTGGCGACCGTGGCCCCCATTTCCTAATCTGCAGCCCCCAAATTCTCACTCTCAGCTCGGTTAAAAGAGGAATTGTGGAAATAAAATAAAAAAACACTCACATAATAGGAAAATTCATGCATCCTGAATTACACATTGTCCAACGTTAATAACCAAACTCTACCAGGACACAGTCGTTGTTTTACGAAGTCAAACATTTTGCAGAACATAATGTGCAAGAGGCCGTTCCACAGACATTGCCCAAGGCTCTTACGGAGCACACAAAGCCAATATTGTTGTTCGGGCCAATAAAACTCACTATTTACTTTATGCACTAGTTAATAGAAGACAAATACATTTTCAGTCTTAACACAACACACTTAAATTATTAGTCAGTAAAAAATATTCGTTTCTCTCCATGAGATTCATTGACAGTAGGAATCTCAATATGCTTTCAATTATATCTACTAGACCAGAATGGAGAAGATGTCTGCATGTTGGTGAGCCTTCAAAAACTCTGCCAAGACGTAATCTCTTCAATCTAAGGGTTGAGTGAAAATTTGGGAAAGACACTTCTGTTTAAACGACGGAGAAATCTTGAAGCCATTTTCCACAGATGTAAATGTCAGAGGTGAAAAGCGTTCGATCTTTCCCATGAAGGCTGGCGGCAGTAACGACTGATGACAACAATAATCTCAGCGCCGCCACCGAGCGCATTAACTGTACTGACGTCTTCTCCGATGATGCAATCTAGGAAAGCTTAATTCCAGTGGTGCTGGATTTGAGGAAATTGGCTGAATTTGCCATGTCAACGATAATAAAATGACAATATTGACATTTCACAAGGCCAGATGGCAAATGGATGAGCATAGCATTTAAACAGCTACATAGTGTTAGCTTGCCTCAAGATAGAGTTCAAAACCAACATCTCCAAAACTCTCCGAGGAGAGTATCATGAATCTTAATTTTAGTCCAAATTTAACAGCACACAACCATCACAGTGCACTTAACTAGCTTGACCCAGGTGAGATCAAATATGGCCGCCTCACCTCAAAGACCTCCTCATCCAGGATTCTGGTGCCAAAGACGGTAATACCCTCTGTGTTGATGACAGCCTGGTCGCTCCTGGCAAGCGGCCTGGTCACCTTCTTCTTACAGTCCAAGATGATGGTGACGCTCTTCTGGTCCACGCTGATAGCGACGCGGTGCCATCTGTGCGACACGGGAGCAACATAGAAGAATGCTTGTTGAAAATAACCCCAATCTCCAGTTGAAATATTAGCTTGAAGTTGTTTTCATACTGCCATTACGACAAAGTCGTACTTAGTGCTTCTCAGTCTAATGACCTCTTCATGGCCACGGGCTGCTGGCTGAAAAGCTTTAAGTTTTATACCTATGCATATGGTATCAATCTTACCATGTAATACTTTCCATATAGTCTTTCCACATAATAAGAGCTAGTAAGTGCATTTTCCAAAATTGTCTCACTATTTAAACAACGTTGACGGGTTCCACGCCATAAAGCATGTAAGGACATTTATTCCCATTAAAATGATTCAACGCAGCAGAGAAACTCCATCTATTGAAAAGCGTAATAATGTTTGACAACGCCGGTTTGGGCATGGGTGCGTTCCTAAGTGTAGAGACGTCGCTTTGGAAATTTGAAGCACATTTCCACTGTGTCAGAATTTGTAAACTTGTACTTCACTGGACGCTGCAGATTTAGGAAATTTTTTTAATTGAATGTAATAATCGTTCTGCAGATTTAGACTCGTTTTTTTTTTTTGTGCCTCCAATTTAATTCAGACAGACACGCACATATGGGACCATTTCGAGGAATTCCTGCAAGCTTATGTGCAAGAGATTGATGACAACTCCTAACGGCTATTTGTCTCAGAACCATTAGATGGCCATTTGTGAGTATCCTGCTTTTTATTGTGTGTTATCCGAGTGTTGCACTCAGCTGTTTGTTTATAGTGCATAACAGTCTGATTTGTCCCATATGGTATTAACGACTGGGGAAATATGATGATAATAAATCCTACATTTACCAGGCTTGAACAGTTTTCAGAGCTTGAGAAAGTACATTAAACAGATTGGTTTGGTTTGGTTTAGTGTACAATATAAACTGTAAATTTTGATTAACTGATCGAGATGAGCATCAACACACAACCCTTTGTTTTTGAGCCAGTTTCACAAACTTCATGACGTATTTGATTCATCTGTTTGTATAATGGGATATTGAAAGGTATTAAAAATCTACCAAAACAGTAATGAAAAGTAATGACGAATGTAAAAAAGCAAAACTCAAATGGTGTGTAATTCCACCATTTAATGTGATTAGTCACTTTTTAAAATTGTAATTGTTTTTTCAACGAGAAATTGCCAATTACAGTGTTTAGAGTACATTCCAGTGGAGTATGGAGGCAAAGTGTGCGTACATGTGTCGGGGGACTTGAATCTGTTTTTATCCAAGAAAGAGGAGCCCTGGAGAAAAGGTTTGGGAACCACTGCTTTCGCAAACATATCTTTGTTTTTGAGCCAATTGCACAGACGTCACAACAAATTTCACATTTCAAATTCCACAGTCAACATCCTTGATTCATCTGGTCCATCAGTGGGACACACAATCAACCACTCACAAGAAAATCACCCTATCTACCCTCATGAGAACCAGTCACTTACCTGCCATCGGCAAGGTTGATGGAGCGGAAGAGTGGGTACTCCTCCGGGGCAGGTTTGCCATGCTGGTCCTCATACAGGAAGACCGGGGCGCGGCCCACCTCCACGCCCAGCTGCTGGATGCCTTGCCTGTTGTACACGGACAGCAGGAAGGACTGGAGGCCAGCCTTGGGCTTGATGGTGAACAGGATGGAGAAGTCCTCTGGGAAGACTCCCCCTGATGGTGGAACAAGCAGCAGACACATGAGTTGGCATGTTGGTAGAGACCAACAGACATGTAGTTAAAAAAAAAAAATAAGTATTTGGGCCGAGTGCACATTTTTGTTCGAGGTTTTTCCAGTGAGGCTATGCATCTGATTCATAGACTTAAACATGTGGGAATGTCTCAGTGTAACCACAGTATTTCTAATTACATTCGCTTTAACAGCCCTTGTGCGGATGCAGGGTCAGGATGTTGTAGATAATGACCCAGCATCCTTTAAGATGAAGGATTAGTTTGATGCTTTGAAGACATTGAGTCTTTAAAGGGGTTACGTGAGAAAGTGGATAAGAGTCTGTAAATAAAAAGCAAATGTCAACATCCTTGCTTAGTCTGGCAACCCCCATTTGTTTGCAGTGCTTTGTTTTTACACTGCAGATTCCAACGAACAACACGTAACATGTTAATTACAGTTTTGGGGGAAATGATAGACACTTGCATCAAGAAAGAGCTGTACTATCTGTTTACCCCTGTTTGCCAGCTTTGTGCTAAGCTAACTAACTACTGGCTGTACCATTTCATTTAGCCAGAGGACATCATTTTCCAATATGTTGATCTTTAAACATCAGATTGTGATGCTTGTGCATTTCTATTTGTTTTTAGAGTAAAAACAGATATACTGAGTTACAGCTGGGACATATTATTTTTAAGGTTTAGTGGCTAGCTAAGCAATGACAGGCTGGGCTAAGCTAGTTAGCTACTGGTGTTTCGCAGACACATGCTAACCTGGCACTGCTCTCAATTCATTCACATACAACTTTCTCTCGCATAACTGACAGAAATGATAAACCAACTGCATCAATTAAAGGTACAGTGTGGAAGATTTGAAAGGTAATGGAGAGGAGAAATGAGAGTCATGGCTTTGTTTTTAAATTGTGTCTAATGTCATTAGAGAGAACCCATTGGGTTTTTGCATTGTCTACAGGGCTTTTTTATTTTTTATAGGTTCTCCTAAACACTTAATGATGGAAATATGGCAAGGGGTGATTTTCCCACAAGAAGTCACTAAATCCTACACAAACTATCTATGAGGTCGAGCAAATCATACGTATAAACATTTGATTACGTTTTAGAGTCACCATTGTACCTTATGGCCTTTCTTTGCCCATCAATCTTGTACGTACAAAATGTAGCAAGTACTGCTACAACTTCAATTAAATTGTAATAACCAAAGTGAACCCTGTCAGGTTTATTAACTCTCCCACTTTCTCTCCTCACATTAAAGCCCAAACGTCTAGACAACTGGACCCAGAGCTGTGTTTATTAAGGAAGCCGGGAGAGACCTTGGCATGGCCTGAAAGTGGTGATGTGGCTACATTTGTTTTATGGTCGCTGTAAATACAACAACCCATTCAGACATCATATTCAAAAGCCATATTTGTTCAGTTCAGTTAAATAAATAAATATAATTCTGATTAAAATAATTACATCAAGGACATTTCGGAATATTACTTCCAAGACGTCTCGCCTCTTATTACATTGCGTACCTGTAAGTGTAGCCAGCTTACACTTTGAAACGACTCCTTGTTTGAAATCCAGCCAAATACAAACACATACATAAACTACACAGATGTGGAATCAGCAGCACTGGCTTATACTACATATGATACATTTCCACACATTGTCTCGCCAAGTCGATATTGAGCAAGTAGGCGAAGGTCTCTTTTTACATTTTATACCAGTTAGAAGAACGAACAGGGCCTCCAAGGCACGAGGCCGTTAGCGTAAAATACGATTATGGATTTCATTCATGGTTGAATACGACGTGTTTCGTAACTGAGTCAGATAAAGAAACTGGCAAATAGCAAATGTACATCTGTTCGCCGTTCAGTTGCGCTCTACAGACATCAGGAATGACTGTGTTGAATGAGATATTAAGTAGCAAACAGTATGAAAGTAGCTACTAATGGTGAGTCAAAGAGAATTTTCGTCCAGTGCACACTTCCCTAGAACAATAACTATGTCATTATTCCTCACAAACAATCAGGCATCACCCCGTGAGTCAGGAAATGTGCATTCAATACCAAAACCCAGCTACATTTCATCAAATGCGCCATCGCCAAGGCTGCCAGCAATCAAAGTTGAAGACGGACATTTCACTGACAAGATCACTCCACACGGCATCAAAAGAAATACTCCTCTCATTGATTTGCTGCAATAAATTGTGGGTTTCCCCAAAAGATCGAGTAACAGAAAACTAGTGTTGCTCTCCTTGAAGTCATATGTTTACATGACATTTCATACGCCACATGTGCCGAGTGACTCTCATCCCCGACGGGCGTTTGGAGCTGGCTGCACACATGGGGGCGTCCCCTTTGGAAAATAATTTGCAGAACGTCTGAAATGCATCATCGAGACGCAGGTGCTTGGAGCAAAGGGCTTCGTTAAAGTTATTCATGGCATCGTTTTGATTGTAAAGTGGATGTAATGTGAGTTTAAGATGTTTCTAGTTGGGTCAAGATGGTGGATCAAAAGCAACCGTTATGCTCTCATACAAACAATTATTTCTTTTTGAGTGGGCATAAAATTTGTATGGAGCAGCTTTGGGGATGGTACTGTCACTCAGTCAGTGGGGGAGTTTACCAGTTTTGTCTCGACTGGAATATCTGCCAATACTGGTGTATTGCGATGACGTTTCCCAGAGAATTTATGGTTATGTATTTCAGAGTGCTGATTTTGCCAATTAGCCATTGCTAGAATGCTAAACCATCATCCTGAGATTGCCAATAAGTAGCGATGGCCATGTTATAGCCTTACAGAGTGAATAATGACCCATATTTCAACTCTTGTGCTATACAACAAATATTGGATGTGACGATGCTAAGCTAAACCAAATTTTTCTTTGCGATTGTTAGCATGATTCAGCCTCATTGATGGGCTAGCATGGCTGACTACTATGTTGTTTAGCAATGCTGAGTTTGTGCTAATTGTTAGCATTGTCGGGCACAGTGGTGCTGACATGGCTCTAAGTCTTGCGTATAGACAAGGAACATGGTATTATTGTTGAGTTTTTTGTGTTTAAAGCTATTTTTGTGATTTTTTTTCGCTATCCGAGAGCCTGTATTTTGGAAAGAGTTGCCCAAGTAGATTTCAGATGTCTGATGAAAGTGTTAATTTGAAGCTCTCCTCTTTCAGGAAGTGCGATGTAATAAAACAAAAAAACGCTAACTATCTCCTGAATTGCGGAACTGCGGTCAATAAAAATGCTGCTCTCAGCAACTTTTAAAAGGTCTTCCTCCTCCAGCACTCCTGTACAAAAGAGCCATGTGAGCTGGAAAATGCTATGTGCAGCAACTAATTATTGAATTCTTCTTTGTTTTTATGAGATCCACCCTTTACTTTCCACAGACGCCTGGTTCACATTGAGCGTAAATGTTACCTGGGAAGAGCTGCGTAGTCGGAGCGCTGATCTGGGCCTGCTTTCCCACTCTGTACGCTACATCGGGTCTGGATCCTCTCCGAGCCGTGCAGAATCCTGCTGTTTTCCGAATTCCTTCTGGGGAGCTTTGGAAGTCTAGCGCCTTTAGTACATCCACGGGTTCAGCTGTGGAGGCAGAACAAGGAATTGATTAAGTGGATCAGTTGTACCTGGGCAACAAACTTACATACATTCACATGGTACTAAGGTATTTGGAGGCATTTACCCAAAGTGCTAGGAAGCTGAGTGGAAAGTCTCTCAAACACAGACTTTGTTTGGGTGGTGCACTTTGTTCCCACTCAGAGTTTAGGCATTTTATTGTTCATAACTTTGTAAAAATAGCTTGTTTTTGCACTTTTTGCTTATGGTGAATTCAAGGCCTGTAATAAAACGTGGAAAAGTGACCTCTCTGTACTGTTTACACTCTCCAGAAACAGAAAAGAGAAAAGATCTCAACGCAAGTACGGCTACAACTTGAATTAAAACCTATTCAAGCTTAAATACACACACGTAAGATGATGTATGACATCATCTGTCAAAGACCCTTTCTCGACAATGTACTCGGAGTGTGTACATTGTAAATGCTGCATGTAATTTTACACTAATCTCTGAGTAGAAATTCTAACAGGACCTGGCATTTTGATGATAAGTCAACACTCACACCCACTACACCCCCTTGCCTGTTCAGGGACCGTTGGCCAATTCTCAAACCAGTTGTCTGTTTATGAGCTACTTTGGCAGCGGGGCAGTAAAAATGTTGGGAACCATTCAGCCTGAATAATGCCCCCCCTCTTCCACTGTTTTCCCCACTGAGTCTATGGGATGATAAAAGTTGTTGCTGGTAATTGCTGGGGTAAGGTGAACAAGGGTGGGGAGTGGGGGGGGCAACTTTATAGGCTGCTTATTACTCGTTCGGTCAATGGATCTGGAACTCAGAGGTGAAATCCACAGAGCTTCACAGTCATAAACACAGTTTCTCACCTCATCTTATTGTCCAAACAACTGTCTCAGATGCAATTGTTTGTATCTGCCTCACATCTTTCCCAACCCTCAATCTACCCTTGTTCCCCGGAGGCACATCATCAGTTAAACCTCTATTACGGAGCGTTTAAGAAGTCCGGGGAGGCTGCGTTTAAAGGCCGGAGTACAAGCAGGAGCATTGACGTAGTATATAAAGCAAAAGCGCTATTTGTGATTTAATGCACATCTGCCTAAGGCGGCGTTTTACTTCAACATATGCAATAAGAAGGAGTTGGTCTTTAATTCGAGGTCATTACGGGCGTGGTGGTGGTGGTGGTGGTGGAAAGAAATAGAAATTACATGTCGAGCGTTGCTCGTGAGAAAAGGCCGAACAAAGCGATTCATTCTGCCTGTTACTCTGAGACGACTCCGAAATCATCACTTGTCCCTATAGTAAGCACTTTCTGAACTCAAGTAATCCACTACTTATATAATGCACGTACAGTATGCATGCATACAGTACTGACCCATTACTCTCGGAGAGGTCAACACTATATCTACACACTTCAATGTTTGCTCCAATCATAAACCATCAACCAACGATGATTATGTTTTAAACTTTGTCGTCTATGGAATAAAGACGATTTCTATTTGATACATGTCACTTTAATCTACTTTAATGTTAATAAATGCAGCTTTTAAGGTGTTTCAAACTTATATCTAGACCAAATTAACAAGTGAATTTCCCCATGGTGGGATGAATAAAAGTGTTCCATTCTATTCTATAAACCTAAAATTACAGCTTTTTCCGGATATGCCAGTAAACCTATAGCACTAGAGCATATAGTAAAAACACAACTTATTTCCGTTAGACAGGATGCAGTATGTATATATTAGGTTTATAAGGTTGCCAACTTTGAATCCAAATTGCATTCAGGTCCTTCCAGACCAAATAAGGCACAGGCACCGATGTTCATCTAACGGAGTGATGATTTATATAATGGCAATTGAAAATATGTCTTATAAAAGTCACACTGTCTCATTCTACATAAGCAGTTATGTATAAATCAATGACATGACCTCCGAGGCATGTTACTGTAAACCCAGACTGATTATTTAACGGCATTTACTCATGATATACGATTTTAATGTGTAGTGAATCTTCAGTGTTGTCGCCTTAGCAGTGAGGTAAACATTTTTTAGATGTAACATAGACTTTTGCCAATTTGATGATATTCACCACATGTAATAACAAATCTGTTCAATACACTGAAGTGAAAACACAAACTTTACGACTGCACATTAATGCAGGAGTGTGTATTGGCTGGTTGAAACATTTGATCTGGCCAAAAAACTGTTCTGCCAAAATGAGAAGAGTACACTAAAGGGGACCTATTCTACTGTGGTCATACATTTTTATTGTGGGAACAGGTTGACAATCGCAGATGTTCAGAAAACACTGTAGTACACTCGTTCTGTCCACAGCTCCAGCTCCTGTTTTCATAGAAAAGCCCATGCTCTGAATGGCCATCACTTCCATTACATCAGCTTGAGTGAAAATCAGAAGAAAACTGATGGAAGTCTTCCCAGTGCTAAAGAGCGCCTCCTATGTGGCGAAATATCGGGATCTTTAACTCGCAACACCTCCCATACACCCACACAAACCACTCAAGGGCAAGGAAATGTGGAAAAAGCAGCGTATTACCCCTTTAAACCCAACAGAGGAACAATGGTCGTTCAGATGAACCGTTAAAAAAACCCCTCAGTGACTGTCTCAGCCGTGTCCAGACATCACATGACACAGCAGATTTTTCAGATGAGTCAAGAGGCCGGATGTGTCCTCTTCAATGGGTCCAGCAATGATAAACAACCACTGCTTAAAATACCAGGGGGATGATGGGGCTTTTGGGGAAAAGGCTGATAACTGGATTCATGCGGAAAACTCTCTCGGGAGAGAAGAAGTGGGTTCATGAGCGAGATGAGTCGAGGGCGCACGGTGGGAAAGTGATTGAAAGGGATCAAACGGGAGTTTTCCTTCGCGGGAAATGTCATCAGCCTCCTAATACTCCGTTAAACCAGAAGGAAGCGCGGGTCAGGGGGCAATAGACGGAGCAGAATGGCGGCGAGAGAACTATTCAAACGGGTATAATGTAAAGTTATAGTGTCGTAAAAAAAAGCCTCTTCCCACCAATGGGGGAACCATATGTCCTTCAACCCCCCGTTAAAAGAGGAGCCCAGATGGTTTGTCCACACATTCATGGATGTCAACATCTCAACAATCAATGTGAAGTGAAATAATCAAAATCAGAATGTTTGTGTTTCCCTTGGTCACGTGTAGAAATGCTGATTGTGCGGTTTTCTGTTGGTGACCAGGAAGAAGGGAGGAGATGGTGGTGGAAGTGGGGAAGGGGGCGGCGGGGGGGGGGTGGGATCTGAGGGGTGGAGCTACGAGGCCACATGCTGAACCCATTAGAACTCTGGCACCGCTCCTGCACCCCCCCTTACCCCCCACCCTCCTCTAACTAAACATACATGAGCCTAAACTGAGAAGCCCCCCCGTATCCCTGTAGCTACCTCTCCTCTGTCCAGAAGAATAACAGCTTCAGCGGTGAATCGGACTCGCTTGATTCCAGCACATGCTCAGGATTTTTCCTTTTCCTTGTTTTTTTTTTTTTCTCCCTCCTCTGAGTTTTTGAAGTTGTGCAGATCTGGTGGAAAGGACACGAGTCATTTGAGCTGGTGGGAGTCCAATTAATTCCTCTGATGGAATCGCAGAGCTGAGGCTCATCGCCTTTTTGACTTCTTTCAAATCAAGTGCCAACGGTGATGCTGATTCGCTGAAGCTGAGGATACGTTTTGTTTGTTTTGTTTTGTTTTATGAAGAGAAAAGTGCAGTTGAACAGAGACAGTCTGGCTGAAGACAACCAGACAATTGAGGATTGACAGGCACAAGGACAGACGGAGATCAGTTTCAAAAGCCTCATGAAAAAGGGAAAATAGTCTTGAATATTGTCCCGAGTTCAGAGCTACTGGTTCTTGATAGGAAGAGGAAGAGAAAAGCTTTGGAGTAAAGGATTCTTTGTGACTTTCAAAATGTCTTTCTGCATTACTGCATACCTCAAGGCCTCATATATTCCAGATGTGCTGAATTGGCCCCCACCACCGCCCCTCCACCCCTCCACTCCAACCCCCAGCTCCTTCTCCCAATCTCCCTTTCCCCCATTCACCCGTAGCACACCTGCACACCCGCCACCCCAGAAGCCCCAATGTCCCGAAACCATTAAAGATCCCAAATGAGTAGGTAGTGCTCTTTATGTGAAAAGAAGAAGCCTCCCACCCAGTCTCACAGGAGCTGGAGTCAGCGCCTCATCCCTCCTCCACCCTTCGACCCCTTATAAACCATATTCCAATCATAAGGGTGAGAACCCACAAATGAGGGAAGATGGTTCTGGCGAAGGTACCGGATCAGACGCTCCACGGTCTGAAGGGGGTAATTTGCCAGTGGCTGTGATTTCTAATGACACCTTATCCCTCGGTTGCCGTCTGGCACCGGTGATATACTATCTTGTGTTGCCGCGTTAACAAGCGACTATAACGCGACAGAGGAGAGTGAGTGAGTGAGTGAGTGAGTGAGTGAGTGATTCCCCCCCCGAGGTAGGCCAACATGTCGCGACACGGCAAAAAACCTCTGCTAAAGCAATTAAAAGAATTTCAGATGACTGACTCTCGCGTTAAAATACCATTTTAGCAGACGGACAGAGTTTTCTCATAACTCACGAGAGCCGTCCTGGATAGATGTTTAAGTTTAACCTCGTGATTAAATCCGAGCCTCTGCGGCTCTGTGGTGGAGCAGCAGCAGCAGCAGCAGCAGCAGCAGCAGCAGTGACTTTTTTTCGTGCCACTGCCATCTACTGAGAGCTGGCAGCATAGGCAGCAATTAAAGTGCCCTGGAAGGCCTGTAAATGTTTGCTAGCACATCATGCAATTATGGTTGGTTTAAATATCAGAGTCGGAGCGAAGGAAGAAAGATGGGGCGAACGGGGGAAGACGTGCCACTGTGGGATTAGCTTTAATGACCTTTCTTGTAATCTTTGGGGATAATCTGTGAAATTTTGTGTCTGAAAAATCAGCGGGTGGGGTTTAAGACAGGGGAATATCAATATGGAAGATCATACGATTCGCCGATGATTCGCTACTCTATGTGTTTTTCTGATTGAGATTTTTACTTGTATGGCTCAGTAACGGTTCAAAAGTTTCCTAAATGTGTCATTAGAACCCCCAAAAATCTTCAAGTAACATTCTTCCAACAAGGTTACACAGCTTTTAATCATACAGATTTATCTTGGCTAGACTCACAATAAGGGACGGATGTGTCTTGGAACGACTGTGCAGGGCTTAAGACAGAACATTTTGAGGTAGGAGGTCATATGTTATGCTGATGACAAACTATTCTATATGTGTTTCTGATTGAAATTTGAAATAAAACTCCACTTTTGTGGTTCACTAACGTCAAAATTTGGCTGTGTTTTAAAACCAAAAATCAACAGATCTCACAGCTTTTAATCATACATATTTATCTTGGATGGACACAATAACGGGAGGGTGTGTCTTAAAAATCAGACACTGATGATGTTGACAGAGTAGGCGGGGCTTAAGAAAGGACATTTCAAGATAGGGGATCATATGTCATGCTGATGACAAGATATTCTGTGTGTTCCTGATGATTTTTTTTTTAAACCTCCTCTTTTGTGGCTCAGGATCTATTCAAAAAGTTCCCAAAAGTGTCTTTGGAACAAAAAATACAAATTATCCTCCCAAATAGTTTACACAGATTTCACTCACACAGATTTATCTTGGACAGACTCACAATAAAGGGCGGATGCATCAATGACCTCACACACAATAGGAAATATAAGAAAAGCACTTAATGTGACCCACATATGTCTTTTGGAGCAGAGAAAATACTTTTTTTCCCTCCTCCCTTTTTTCCATCGACGCCCCTTCTTGGACTCAGCGGGGGCCCAGATAATGTGGAAAGATGGAGGCCCTTCAGGCCAAAATATGAATTTCACTCCCCAGACTTCTTCCATGATGGGGTGCCCAGTCAAATGAACCACAAATATGAAGAATTCCTACATTCAGTGACAGTGTGCTACTGATATGAGTCAGACACCACACAGCCTGTCAGACACAGTAAGGAAACACTTTGCAGTGCCAATGTTCAGACTTTAAAAAAAACCTCCACATTTGTTGAGGAAAAAAAAAAATGGAATCATCACTTTCGCCAAGTGATGCAGTGGAATGAAAACACAATGAAGTTGTGTTATTTTTCCAGCTTCTGAGGTGTTTTTAACCACCTGGTTGAACCATCACTGCTCACTCATCACTGTGATGCACAGTTTTTCCACAGCAGGGGAAAAAAAAATCCACAGACCTTCAGCAATTGACCACACCTGGAGGACAGACTTCACCTACTTTGACACTTGGAGGAATTTTAAGAGACTCCTGCAGCACACGGGGCAGGTTGGGTTGGGCTGCTGGAGATACTCAATCTCAGATCGGGATCAAGTCAGGATTAAGTCGGACTCGGGGGGACAGATTTGAGATTAGTATCTTATAATTCAATTCCTATAAACAAAAGTGGACACCGAGTGACGCAAAGTTTTTAAATTGACTTACAAATTGGTTCAAGTCATATGATTTGACACAGTTTGACGTCATTAAAAGGTCCAATTCAAAAACCTATTATCAGAATTGATAGAAACATAAAGAGGCGATATGGGATTCGAACTACTTGTCACACAGGGAAGGTGAATGAAGTCAGTTAAAGTCACTTTGATTTGTCACGACAGAACTTATTTGGGTGAAAAAAGTGCCACTCAAACCCCAAAACACCTTCGGACAGAGAGCCACCCTTAGGCGCGCCCCTGTGCGCACCAGGACGCGCAGCTATGCGTGAGGTGCCCAAACACCCGTATGTCTCCTTACCTGCTCTGACTCCGGCCGCGTGCAGAAGTAAAATTAATGTCACCAGAGCGGTTAGCGTCGCATCCCATAGCCACCTTTTCGTTTTCCACCTGGAGGTCCACCTATGCGTCTCCATAGTGAGCGCGCACAGCTTGTGCACGAGCCGGGGGGGAAGGGGTGACTTTTAAATTCAATTAATTCAAAGAGTTCAATGAAAAAAAGAAAAATAAAAGGCTGTCCCTTCCACAGTTCCACCACAAAAAAAAGAGAAGTGTGCTTATTCTACAGCTCCATGTGTGGAGCGGAACTCTCTCACTGCAGCCAGACAGGGGCCCTTCAGGTCTGCTCCCCCTCAGCTCTCACACTGATGGTGCAGGGCTCTCATGAAAAAAGCGCACGGAGCCTCTGAGCTCCCCGAGCAGTGCGCACATGAAGGCGGGAGGGGGGCTGGAGACACACGCCCCGAAGCACGCGCGCGCACGCACGCACGCGCAGCTGCAAAAGGAGGGGAAGATACTGACACTGGAAAATCCTCCTCTCATCAAATGAGCAGGCAGGAAAGTGGAGTCCGGACCCGCCTCCTCCCCCCCCCCCCTCCTCCCCCCCCTCCCCCCCCCCCATCCCCCCCTCCACCCCGCCACCCCCCGACGCCTCCCCCCCCACCCCCCCCCTCGCTCACG
>JAFBJT010109159.1:32859-44508 GCA_016785325.1 Chascanopsetta lugubris
CCTCCTCCTCCTCCCCCTCCTCCCCCTCCTCCCCCTCCTCCTCCTCCTCCTCCTCCTCCTCCCGCAGCATCACTCCATCCCCAGGGAAACTTAATTACAGAGAAGGCTCCCAGACTGATTCTAGAAACCCACAGTCCTAGAAGAACTCTGTCTGAGCGGAGACTCGGAGGGAAAGGGCTCAATGAGTGAAGGATGTTAGAGTTTGATCGATTTTCAAGCGAATAAAGAAGTATGGATCTGATCTGCAGATACTGGACAACACACATAGGAATCATACACATCCCATAAGAAGAGCATTACGCTGGAAGTTCATGTCGTTTTACATGTGTCTGTAAACACAACATATAGGTTCAGTGTGTGCAACCTGAAATACATCAGTGTGACAGACAAGGCATTTTCAGAATATCTCAAATGCCTATCTAAGTCACTCTGCCAATTTGGAGGACCCCAGCTGTCGCCATGGTAACCTGGCTCCACCAGGTAACATTAGTCACCGCCTGCTTAGGCAGTACTAATATAGAGGTTCATTCTAAGACTTTTCTGTAGCATCATCTCAAGCAGTTTTCCTCATTAGCGTGACAGAGTTCATTATTATTGTATTTCAAAATTAAGACTATTCTACTGTCATTATGTAATAACTCTTTTCATTAGAGCACATGACATATTTAGTTTTGTGATGGTATTAGTGTACTAAAAAGTGTTTACTCTCTTTTTACTCAATGAGAAAAGTAACTATGATGCCGTTGCTAAAATCGTTACAAATGTGACAACAGAGACAATAGTCGCCCTCACGGTGCCTGACAGCAAAGCTTCAATAGTCTGAGGAAAATGTTTTCCAGACTTGAGGAGTTTCCTCGTGGAGCTCGTAGGATTTTTTTTTGTTTTTTTTGTTTTCTTGGACAGCCGGGCTCCCGAGGTCTGACAGTAATTAATGGTTTAAGATGACTGGAACAAAGAATGGAAGCACAGGTGGTAGCTATAGAGTCAAGCCCTTGCTTTGGTTTTCCATGTGCAGCGTCACACGGCCATTGTCATACAAACCTCAAACTCCATTAAAAAGAAAAAAACAGTCAAGTGTTTACATGTTTAGTCACAAGACAGAAATGAGAGCCACCGGCTCAGCTGCGACAGCAGTTGTCGCTGATTAGACGATAATAGTGAGAATCTTGTCCACTGTAATAAAAATTAGGTGTCTTTTAAACTTAAAGGTCAGTAGCAGGATGCAGCAACGTTCATTTAAATGAGTCTGGAAGTTGTTTGAAGTGTTTGATTTATGGTGTTGGGACGTAAAGACCCAAGGGTGTGATCTCGGGAGGACATGCTGAGGAAATGTATATTTAAACACACACACATCTGGCTGCAACTGTAAAAACCACAGCTCTATTGTGGTCACTGTGCATCCCTTTGCTCATGAGCACTTTGGTAGCAGCTAGCGTGGTGTGGGTGAGGGTGTTTATCATTTCTAACCGAGACTTGGTCAAGGACGTGAAGTGGTGAGAACTTTAATCATAATAATTTGTCTCAGAGTCCTGATCAAGACAACCAGACTGGGAATATACAGATACACTGGTGACTCTGTGGCTGTAACCAAGTACATGAGCTAATGCTAACGGCTAACATAAGTACTGGAAGCCATTTTTAACTCATGGGAATGTAAACATCAGCACATAATGTGATGGTAGTTTAAAAAATAGTAATGTGTATGTCTATGGTGGCCCTCAGTTGTCATTCAAACTCATAAGATGTCTAGTATGTCCACTCTGGGCTCCCGTAAAAACACAGCGGCGCCCGTAGAGAGGACCCACCTGTCATGTAAATATACATTGTTGGGCTCCTTTAAGGGAAATGGGGAAAAAATAATACATTGACCTATATCATCGTTTTGTTGCATTTTTTTTTCTACCAATAGAAGTGACAAAAAAAAGGAGCGAAATCTTACACACTGCACCTTTAAAGAACAATCATAAACAAACAAAAGCAGAAGGGTTCAATACAAAGTCGAAGTCAACTGAGTTCTGTGACCGATTCTGTGCTCGGACTGTCCGCGCTGTTTACGTTTCATGTCCTTGTACTTGTTCGGGTTCTGGAAGGCAGTGGCTGGCTGAGCTCTCTGGTTGTTGCTTTAGCCTTTTCTGTCATTTCTTTGGCAACGAGTGTCACAACCCCATGTTCATGTTACTTCCTGGGCCGGCAGCCCAAAATGTTTGGTCTGATTTGACATGGTCTGCCGTGCTGGCGACTCAAAACCGAGCAGCTTGAACTCAAACTCTTTGGATCAAACAGGACTCGGACAGGCGACAAAATGTTCTGACTGAGCTCCTTATAGATTCTTGCCTCTAGGAGAGTCTACAATTTTCAGCAAGGTCTGATTTTGCTCTCTTTGTAGCTGGAAGCATATGATTACAACTGATGCATTTGCTGCCAGTGTGTACCAAGATGACATTGTATAATTATGCTATAATAAGTCTCTCGTCTTTTGCATGGTTCTGCCCAGAGCAGCTATAAAAACAGGATCGTCTTGAAATGTTGCCTGGCGGCTTGTAATCTGAGGTGCATCCAAGATTTGGAATACATTTATTTCCAGTAAGAACAGACCAGCACCTTCTTGTACAGATTAGCAAGGAGTTCATGACCTTCACTTTGACAAATTATACTAAAGTTTCTGTCTAAGAACAGGATTACTTGTGTTGTTGGGTTCTCTGAAAAACATCGTGGGTGGTTTTTCAATTTGATGCAAACTTCTTACAACTAAATTGACAACAGAATTCCTTCATGTAACATAGATCACGGAGAACATGAGGCAGGTAGAAATGCATTGCATCTTCAAAGCAGCCTCATCAGGATAAGAGCAATCCCTTGATCCCCTGGTCCTCTCATGATCCCCAAGGGAGCGTCAGCAAGAACAAAGTTAGAAGCAGCTCCTCTGAACTCAGATGTCCCTCGACCAGATCACAAGTAGAACCAAACCTCAAGGAGCTACTTATTACTATGAATTATCCAGCTAGAGGGCAGAGTGAGGTTCAGGCGAGTGGGGGCGGGCGGAGAAGGGATTCGCACTAGACACTGCGAGACCGCCTAACCACAGAGTGGAATGTATGTTTGTCTGGCAATGCTTATTATAGGTGCATGTGGTACCCAGACAGCCTCACCTAGTTGGAGACGGTGGAGATGGGAGAAGGTGGGCTTTCACTTTCAGAATCCGCGGGGTCGCCTGGTTCCCACTTTGCCAAGTCATCACGGACTGTGCCATGCTAAGAAGGACAGGTAGTCCGCGAAACAATCTTTAAAGTTTTTCATTAACATTCGGCACAAGTCTAGCTTGCACGCTTAGGGATCCTGAATTCAAGAAGCAACCGGCCGAATGGGCAAAATGGTCTTTTAGAACCGATAGCAAGTGGAGGACTTGGGCAGTACCAGTTCAAAACTCGACAGCCATTCAGAAGAGAATCAATCCAATTACTCAAGAAAGCACGATCCCATCAACCTTTCATAGAGTGTAGTACTTGCTTCGGTCTGCACTTTTACACCCGTCATAACTTAGCGTTGTTTGCTCCAATATTCTCCGAGTTGCCAATGCAACTGTCAAGTTCTGAAACTCCCTGGCATGTGTGTGATCTAAAGTGTCCAGGTGTTCGCTGCACATGTTGGGTAGATCTGTCTTTTCCTTTCCAGCAAGAAGAGGCTTTCTTTGAAGCTTCCACCAGAGCCAGAGAGCTTCCCTGCACATTCTTTGGACCTAGGCCACACCCCTGAAAAGGTTTGAAGTAAACTGGACGAATCCCAAATACAGACACACGGAGATCCTGTGACTCTCCCGTAGCTTGGCTAACGGCGACCAAAAAACTGGCATCACGGTAAAGTCAGAGGACTTTAAGAAAGTGTCAGAGCACATTTGCATGATTTTGAATACTCAAGTTTTCATGTGATCTTTATGCCAAAAGGAAAAACTGCGCAACCGGGACAATCCAGAGTTCCTCAGAGTCCCAAGTGAAGATCAGATATCACCGAGCTCAACCTCCGACCGAACCAGGAGGAGTGACAGCGCTGAGGACAGGCCATGCTATTTTTCATGTTTCTTGTCAGAGAAGTGTGATGGATACCTTTTCCTCTCAGCAGTGAACAGTGTTATGGCGAGTTAAGTGGAGAGGTCTGGGATAATCTAAACATGCCCCGAGCTTCTCGTATTTCATGAGCCACAGTCTCCCTGAGTCTCCCTGTGTTTCCAGCGCTCGGCAGTAAAACAGTGGTAGCACAAGAGGGGACCGGCTGACAAAGCGCTGGGCACTGACGTCCACTCTCGCTAAGTCGTGTCTTGTTATCATACCGCGGAGGAACAAATTAAGAATGTCAAACAGGCCGGTTGGCTTAGGAACTATCGACTTAAAGTCTTAACCCCGGGTGAACTCGTGAAGTTAGAGGGGTGACCACGGAGCGACGCCGACAAACGAGGAGAGAGGGAATTAAAACTGAACAAAAAGCAGAAAACTTGGCAGATGACGGCTTGTGACTTGCGTTGTGAACCTTGCGGGAGGCGGAGCTCTCTGGGAGTTAATGGAATCGCAGGCCACAAATGTTCCTCATTGGTATATTTTCATTTTTTTGTCGTCGCGGTCAAGTATAAATCTCATCTCATCATCTTTGATGCTCTGCCTGAAAACGTTTATTTAGAGAATTCAGTCTCAGTTTGACATGTTTCTTGGAGCATTCCAGCATTTCTTGGAATTTGTTTGCTGCTCCTTTGTTTGAGAATCACGGGTAACAAAAGGGAAATTCTATATTTAAAAAGCCGCCGATATTTTTGTTACGTTTTAGATCGAAAATTGCATTATTTGAAAGAATGTCCTGACAAAATCTTCTCATGCCTCACTTTTTTTTTTAAGAGTTATGAATGATTAGATTAAGTCTTATCTTTGTAGGATCCTCGTCATCCAGGTCACGGCAGTTACCAATTACCAGTTAAAGCCTTATTTTTACAATAATACAAATACTGTAATACTGTTTAGTAAGGTCTGCAGGGACCCCGAGTTCGACGAAGCTTGGGAAGTCACCGCTTTCTTTTGCTCCAGGTCAGACTTCCCAGAGACAAACCAACCGAAAAGAGCAAAAAGTAAATACAATGAATGAAAATGACTCGATAGCCTGAGACATACTGTATCCAAACTTGTCTGATAGCATCAGCATTAATGCAGCCTTCATCGTATCAAGCGCAGGGTTTGTCCACAACTGAACATCACCTCATAACTCGCGATGCAGATGTGCAACAAAGAAGGATAGGAACAGCGGGCTGTAGTTTGAATCCCTGGAGCCCCAGCAGCACGTCATCCACTCTCCCCTGTGATATTCAGATGCTACTTTCAGCTAATCTGCCTCTTCTTCCATCACTGTCACCCTCCACTATGGACGTCATGCTTTCACTCCTGTCTGTCAGTTCTACTCCCTATGCATGTAATCTAAGGAACAGAGTTCCACAGAGCTGCCCGTAATGACAGGACAGGGGGCAAGACGGAACCTATTAAATTCGGGGGCAGACCAGGACGCATGCAGGGGCGGAATCCTGGGGTATCTATTTTCCACTTCCTGCAGTGTGGTGACACACATGAGTCAAAATGGGAATATTACAAATATACTGTATGTGTGTAATTGAATCCACTTTGATTAAATCGGAGCCATATGATGCTCTACTGACGTCCATTACAGTCGTATATACTTTAGTGCCAGTCTGTGCATTTCATGGAAACAGCAGCAGAAACATATAAAAACATACATAAAACACACACCTCTGACATTATTGCCTCTGGGTCCTAAAATAGCTCTAAGATAAACTAAATAAAAACGACCTCCTGAGGTTGTTCAGGGTGAGTTTTTCTTTCCACTGATCATTTGAAGACGGCCCCTAAGACCAACACAGTCAGGGTTTTAAGGCCACTGCTCCTTTAGTGAGTAAGCAAGTGTGTTGGCGAAGATTTTATTGCGACAGGTATATTCCCTCTGACATGTTAATGAGTGGGTAGGCAGCCCGGGGTTTCCACTCATAAAACTAGTCATCGGGGAGACTCCTTTTCCAACCAGCCATCACTATTCACAGATAACAGCTCCTCTCAAACACGTTTGGCATATTCATTGAATCCAGCTGCATTTAGAAATAAAAATATCTGGCTTCTTCAGATTGTTTTGGAATAGTCCTTTAAAGTGTGCAGACACATACGAACTCTTAAGGTGACTGGAACATGACAGGGAATGAAACCAGTGACGTTTCAAAGCTCCAGGTGTCTTCATGAATCGAAGCTGAAAATGGATCGAAGCCCGAGTATGAACTCTGATAAGTCACTGACTGAATCGTTGACTAAATTGGAACAATGTGCTTATCAAACATTAATTGTCATAAATCAGTATTTGATTTATTTCATTCCAACTTTGGAAATGAAATATAATACATAAAAGATTATGAATGGCAGTACAGTGAATGAGAAATTAAATAAATGGTAAAAAACCTCTGGATTCAATTATGTATTTAAGGTTTCTGCTGGGACTGGACATCTAAGAAGTTATTTTTTTTATATATATATACTTAGAGAACTTATAATGTGGCTTTATTAATGTTAATCGTCTTTTGGCCCAACACTGTCATTAAAGGTGCAGTGTGTAAAATTTCGGTCAGTTTGAATTTAAGGGTTCTTTCCCCATTACCCTTAAATGAGCCCATTAATGTATGTTTTACATCAGGAGGGGGTCCTCTCTACTGGCGGCGGCCATGTTTTTACAGTAGCCCAGAGTGGACACACTAAACATTTTCTTTCCTTGAATGACAACTGAGGGCTACCATAGCTTCTCCTGCATGCTGGAGGGGGGAGGGGGAGGTGTGACCTTTATATGACAATAACTCAACATCTGTAGTGATGCATTGTCACTGAATCCCATGCAGATATTCATATGTATGGATGCGCTGTAGTTTGAAACCCAATCTAACAAACTGCAGCTTGAACATTTGCACATGGTGTTGACACATTTGCTGACTCATCCTTCAGTTATCCTCAGAGCGAGTGCATGTTTAAACGAAGGAATTAGAGTTAAATAAAATAGAAAACCAAGTCGAGCACAGTGGAAGCCAAGGCCGTCCGCTGCCATCCAAGTATCCGGAATTCAAACCATGAGTCGGCTTTAAACTCACACACCCTGGATCGCACATGTTTTCCTGCTTAGTCACATCTAAGAAGTGCGGTCCAGCTTTAACTGTGTGAGGAAAATGTTGATCTAGCATCAAATGGCCGGAGTCATTCGCACTTATTCTTTGTTTTGTTTTTTCCAAGCCTGGCGCAAGTCTCATGTCATTGTTGCCGTAATCAGTCGACTGGTGTTCATTTCATCCTGACTCCATTGAAAGCACTGTGTCATGATGAGGCTAATAGGGGGCGATCGAATGCGCTGATAAATAAAAATGATTCCGAGTCCGGGCCAGAAGATTCCTGATTCGCTGCAGTGGACGAAATCGGTGCCGACAGAGCGAGGTCGCCGCACCTCAAAGGGGAAAGTGGCTGAAATGCAAACCACATTGGCTTAATTAGGCCTGTGTGTGTGTGTGTGTGTGTGTGTAACCCCAAAGAGACAACTGTGGCTGGAGATATGGAAAAACAGATTGCACTCATATCACCCACAAACACTGTTTCAATATGAAAGGGCCGTTTTGTTCCACTTCCACCAGAGAGAGAGAGAGAGAGAGAGAGAGAGAGAGAGAGAGAGAGAGAGAGAGAGAGAGAGAGAGAGAGAGAGAGAGAGAGAGAGAGAGAGAGAGAGCGAGAGAGCGAGAGAGCGAGAGAGA
Source organism: Chascanopsetta lugubris (assembly GCA_016785325.1). Classification (NCBI taxonomy): domain Eukaryota; kingdom Metazoa; phylum Chordata; class Actinopteri; order Pleuronectiformes; family Bothidae; genus Chascanopsetta; species Chascanopsetta lugubris. The sequence continues at coordinate 40,676 of JAFBJT010109159.1, forward strand.
GAGAGAGAGAGACCCTGACCGTAACCTCCTTGGATGGCGATGAAAACAATGCGTAGTTTGAGTAAAGAGCCATAAAATGCTGACAATTGGACCCAAAGTATTTAAAGGTGCAGTGTGTGAGATTTAGTGACAGAGGTTGTATCCATCACCCCACCCTCACCCCCCTGAGCATACGGGAGAAACTATGGTCCACTTCAGTTGTCATTAAAACTCAAAGGATGTTTAGTTCGTCCACTCTGGGCTACTGTAAAAACATGGCGATTTGAAGTGACAAAAATGACCCAAATCGTACACACTGCACCTTTAAAGTGACAGTTACAAAGGTAGAGATGCAGAGCAGTGGAACAGTAGCTCACAAACGTTCCATGTTCATCACCTCCCACAGTGTATGGGTTGGGTCGGTTCCAGACGTCTGTGGTTTCGGGGGTTTTGGGTTTAACCAGCGTTGTTTCCACAGTGCATGTGAGCAGCGGTGTCGATACGTGCCCACCCCCCCCCCCCACACACACACACACACTCACACAAGCTTCTGGGAAGAGCCAATCAGAGGCCAGCCTTCTCACAGATGGCGATGGGGAGATGAGGGGCCGTGGAAAATCAAAAAAGGAAAAGCCGTTCCATGTTCATCACCTCCCACAGTGTATGGGTTGGGTCGGTTCCAGACGTCTGTGGTTTCGGGGGTTTTGGGTTTAACCAGCGTTGTTTCCACAGTGCATGTGAGCAGCGGTGTCGATACGTGCCCCCCCCCCCCCCCCCCCCCCCCCCACACACTCACGCCACACAAGCTTCTGGGAAGAGCCAATCAGAGGCCAGCCTTCTCACAGATGGCGATGGGGAGATGAGGGGCCGTGGAAAATCAAAAAAGGAAAAGAAATAAAGAACATTTTAAAATTGGCAGAGGCAGTATCACAAGAATTTAATGAGATCTGAATGATACTGCGCAATCTCATATCTGGTGAAGTTCTGAAATCATATTTCATTTTCCCTGGTTTGTTTGCATCTCACATAAACATAGTCAATAAATAAAGTAAACAAGCCAAAGTTTAGAAACTGTTTTTGGATTTACCTGAGTGTGTGTGTGTGTGTGTGCGCTCCCACCATGTGTTGCAGGTCCAAAAGCAGGAAGTGCTCAGGCCAACCTCCTCTATTTATGACATCACTGCTGATGTCACCGGCTGCAACCATGTGCGACTGGAGGGGAGGGGGAGAGGGGGGGTATCATTATTTTCATTATTGTTATTGTTCGCTTTGCTTTTCAGATATGTTGCGTTTGGTTACAAACAGGAGCAGATGATGGAGAATGAATACACATTCAAAATGTTTTGGGACCAAACCTTAGTCTTGTTTGCAGGAGGGGGCGGGGCTTAGCGTACTGGTTTGGTCCAGCTGATTTAGGGCCTTCAGCAGGAAGTGTGTGGCTCCTGTTCAGGTAGTCGAGGAGCTCTGGGTGGACTCAGGTAAGAAACTATCTCAGTCTGTCTCAAACTGTTGAAAGGACATTTAAAGGTGCAGTGTGATTTTGTTCATTTTTGTTACTTCTAAAACAATCACAAAACAATAACATACTGACATGAATGTATAATGTTTTTTCTCCATGACTCTTAAATGAGCCCATGAATTGAGCCCATTTACATGAGGAGCGGCTCCTCTCTACGGGGGCCGCCATGTTTTTACAGGAGTAAAAGTGGACGTACTAAACATTTTTTGAGTTAGAACGACAACTGAAGTCGACCACAGCTTCTCCTGCGTGTTCAGAAGGGTGAGGCTGTGAGGTGATAGATACAACGCGCAACCTCACCTCTAGATGTCAACAAATCTTACACACAGCACCTTTAAGCTAAAACACATAGCTTCTCCATACAGTCCATGACAAGGAGGGTTGGGCCAGACGCCACTAAATCTTACACACTGCACCTTTAAAAGGCACCATGTGTCTGTCTGTTGCCTCTGCTTTGATATTCCCCGGTCTGCCATGAAAGAGGAAGCCATAACTCCACGTTGCCGGGTTCAATCTGCATCTGCAGGGTTAATCCTGGCAGCTCATGTCCTGCCAAATAGTGCTCCCCCCCCCCCAACTAGTCTCTTTTCAGACTCCTCTAAATCAGTCTGTGAAAGAATTCGATTATTTCTGTTTGTTTTGTTGTTAAGATTTACAATTTCGTATACTTTTCCATCTGGTCTGAACAAGTCAGGGGGGGTGGGGGGGGTGGGGGTGGTGGGGGTGATCTTGGCAAGTTGAGTCCTGCCAGATAATGTCCCCCATCAGCGTAGTGCAAGCCAACAAATACAAATACAAACTTGACAGAGAAGAGTCTGCCAAGTTCCCTTATTGTGCTTAATATGTTTTTTTTTTTTAAAGATCCATAGTGTATCTCTGCCTGATGATGCAACGTGTAGCATCATCGTACTTCTCTTTGGTTCACGCTAAAACTCAAAGGTTGTTCAGTTTGTCCGTTCTGAGCCTCTGTAAAAACAGGGCGGTGCATCTCATAGACTGTGTGTAAAGATGGACGTGGCGTCCGTAATGTCACCCTCAGGTTTCTGCGTGAGTGTTTGTGAGGCTCACAGTGGGCGGTTCAATTGTCGGCCATCTTGCAAATGCCTAACTCCGCCTACTTCCTGGGTCATTCAAAAATGGGCAAAGAGGCGGAGCACAGGTAGAGCTGGGGTGGGCCCATGGCGCCGCCGTAGCATCCATAAGAGGCTGGTCCAGGTGTCACTCAAGAGGCCACGCCCCTTCGTCATGCACCATTTCGCAAGTTAGACAAAGATCACCCCCGTGTGCAGTTGTCATGGTAACAAATGTGACAGATCGAGACCAAATCTGTCGTTTGTACCAGGCTTCAAACATGTTGTGACCGTTGTAACATGGGAGTCTGTGGGGAGTGACTGGCTTTTTGAGCGCAGCCTCAAGTGGCCACCCTGTGAACTGCAGGTTGCTGCCCGGGTGCACCATAGTGGCCCGCACAGGGGTAAGGACCTGCTAATGTCGTATGAGGGGTATTAAGAGTCATTCTGTAGGGATGAAAGCAACGTGGCTTCAGGTGATTATGTCCCATTATGTATTTCCACTAATAGAAATTCGATTTTTTTCCACTTAAAAAAACTTTTTTCACTTAAATCTCACACTCTGGACCTCTGAGTAATAAACAGAGACAAATCAAAGGTGAAATCTGAATATGACCGGTATGTAGCATGTGAGTGTATCTCATGCCCTCCCTCCCAGCTGCTGCATCAGCAGGGGTCGGCCCTTTTAAAAAAAATTTTATTTTTTTACCCCCTCCCTCCGGCTCCGACATCCTGTGGCTGTGAGCGGAGGAAGCTGCTGGGTGGACAGCAATAACATAAAGGAGCATTATGAACATTTTTCTGTGACACTGATCCATGGCGGTGTTACATACACGCACGTCTGTGAGGAATAAGCACAAAGGGGAACGAGACGCGAGCCGTCTGTGTGATGCCATAACAAGTCAGTGACAAGTGATGCTGCAGAATGAGAAGTGCTGCAGATATCGGAGCTGCGGGTGATTGTACAGAGATGAGGGGGAGGACACTGTGTGTGTACGTGTGTGTGTGTGTGTGTGTACGTGTGTGTGTGCATATACAGTCTTGTGCAGCAGATAGGGAGAGCTACATGTCTGGAATCATTTAAACAGAGTGAGAACACATTCCCGCATGTGGAATCACTCCTCCTCCTCCTCCTCCGCAGTAAGAGTTGTTGTCATTGTTTCCAAAGTCTCAGGTAGCATTTCTTCATTCCCTCTATATTTCATTTTTATTTTTTTTTTGCTTTTTAAAGGTGCGGTGTGTACGATTACTGTCATTTCTGTCCC
>JAFBJT010109160.1:0-14105 GCA_016785325.1 Chascanopsetta lugubris
GGGGGGGGGGGGGGGGGGGGGGGCGAATCTTGTTAAAACGCTGGATGACCTTGGCCAGCATCTGACACCAGAGATCATGGATGGGTCAGCAGAAAGCACTTAATTTAATGATGTTGAACACTAAGCATTCTAATTGGGCTTTGTTCCAGAGATGAGAAAAGCAACCCTGGCCACAGGGGTTCTCACATCTGCATTTATTTATTACTCCATTGTCAAAACTAAACTGTGATCTTTGAATTTTTTTTTTTTTTATCATTAAAGGCAGAGTTTGTAGAATTTGGTGATATCTTCTAAACTGATTTACTGTAGAAACGTGGTGGTCTGAAATTGTAAAGGGCTCATTTGAAAGTAATGAAAACAATCATTGCTCATAAAAACACAAGTGTGATTACTTTCTTTTCCATCTCTAATAGAAATAGAATTGATTCCACCTCAATCTTACAAGTGGAACCCTTTTAAAAATAAATACCACACATATCGTATTCCATTTCCTGTCGTCTCATTTAAATGTTGTTTTGGATGAGCCGGGGTCACGTCCCATTGAAAAGCCCCATGTTGTGTATCGTTTCACCGGCGGTCCCATGGGGCCCCGTTGACCCTTCCCTGCTCTCCAGTCTCCTCCCTTTGTGTCCCCGGCTTTGACCTCTGACCGCCTGCGTTTACATTTGCAGATCACCTCAGAGGTGCACCTGTTCAGCCACACCAAGGGCAAGAAGCACCAGCAGGCCGTGCGGGACAGTAGCAGCATCCAGGGGCGGGAGCTCTCCGACGAGGAAGTGGTGCGTATCAAGCCACGCCCCCTGCTGCCGCAAACAAACACACACTCAAAAGAACTGCTGCTGCTGCTGCTGCTTGTTTCATGTATAGAGGGACAAAGAGGAGCATCTTTTATGACGTGGTCATTTTTATTTGTTTATGCCTATCCCTCCCCCCAACTCCCCCCGCCCCCCTCCCCGCCTCGTATACACTTCCACGTCTCTGTTGCTGCCATTGTGAGATTACAAATGGGCCTTGAAATGTACACAGTTAGGGTTCAACGCTTCAGCGGAGGGGGTGACATCAGCCCCCCTGCCCCCCCCCCCTTTCCCCCTTGTCTCCAGGCTGTTTTTGTCGTGGAGCGCTTTCCATGGGAAGTGGGCTCGTTAATGCAAGGTAACCTCTCTCAGGCTGCAATATGAGATTGGCTTTTCAGCGGCGGCTCATTGTGAGCTTGACAACTGTTGGTGCTAAATGCAGCACCTTTGGCCCCGGCAGCCCCTTCATTCAGAGGGGGAAATAATTGATACCACCCCCACCCCCACCCCCCTTATTTGCCCCACTCCAAATGGAAGTCATTCTTTCCTGTATGTATGACATTATGGTCAACAAGGACTTTAGTAATACAACCATGTATACAGTTTATATGTGCACATTTGCTCACTAGTTATTCAGACCTCACTTAAAGGTGCAGTGTGTAAGATTTCTGTCACATGATTAACGCGAGTCAGCCTATCCTGTGTGGTTACATCATACATGGCTGCCTCTATGAAGAGTGTTGTTATTACACTGCCTTGCATGGATATTTTAAATTCCCCTATTCTCTAATTGTTCTTAATTGTTAAAGCTAATCACGGTTTCGCTAACGGTCCTAGCTTCCTAGATACACTTCCTTGTTATTCATATCAGAGCTCACCATTCCATTCATGCCACCGTCAACTGTTTCACACACTGCAGCCCCATAACTCTTCAAGCAGCGGAGGATTTTTAATTAAGCTGGAGACGGTCACTCGTCACTTTTTTCCGTGGAAGTCGGCAGCGAATGCTCCCCAAGTGCTTTGGCGTCCACTTATTTTGTCTTATTGTGGAAAATCGATTGTGATCTCACTGTAGCCGCCTCTGGATGACTTTAGGAGATTATCAGGAATTGAAGTCCATGTGTGAAAGTAGCTTTACTTAGCGCATTCTTCTGCGCAGCTTATCTCCCGTGTTTGACAGTGACCACCAGGCTTTAGTGGAGGGGGGTTGGGTGGGGGGGGTGGGGGGGGGGCGTCAGAGTCTCCTGCAGGTCTTGTCGCTGCAGCTCAAGTGATGACAAATTGAGAACCTCGACGAAATATCCCGAGCACCAGCTGAAGCTCGTCTCTGCCTCTCCCCTGTCTCGGGATTTGTGTCTGAGGGGAGAGAGACAGAGAGACAGAGAGAGAGAGAATAGCTCTCAGTTTGTCTTTGTTTGATTCCCCTCCCCCCCTCGCTCTCTCTCCTTAAATATCGCTGATAGGATGCGGCGCAATACAAACATGTCATGTAAACCACTGGAGTGATGGTAACCCTAACCCCGTATAGCCCTATCGCATCTTAGCTAGCAGCCAGCACGACATATACAGCTGTTTGCGTCGCACCGAACGGGGAGCCTGCCTCTCAGACCCCTTTGTGTGGGGGCCACACAGGCCTTGAATGCATATGATGCTATAGTGTTTGTGAGGGCTGTCGTTTAGGTGAGTGACGGCTGAAGGGATCGATGTTCAGAGTGGTGTCACGTTACTACAACCAGAGGCAACCTGGTGGTATTGTGCTGCAGCTCTGCCATGAGGCCCCCGCATCCTCTGCTGCTGCTGCTGCTGCTGCTGCTGCTTTGTTACAGCGGATGACACCTGTCCGTCATCAAGTCCGATTGTATCTCAGGTTCGAAACATGAAGTGTTTGCAAAAGGAGGACATCTGTACTGGACTGGACCATTTCTAAACTCTCTAGCGTGACCTCCACCTCAAAAGATGTTTAATACGTCCACTCTGGGCTACTGTAACAACACGGCGGCCCCCCGTAGAGAGGACCCGCTCCTCAACAATTACATACCCACATTTTCATCAATTTATAATCAACTAAATGTTTTAGTTTGTTTCCCTTGCCCTTAAATGAGGCCATTAATGTATATTTACACGAGGATGTCACCAAATCTTCATCAGAGGGAGGAAAGGAAAAAAACTGTACATTTATGTGATTTATCAATTCATGAAAATGTCAGCATGTGATTGTTTTGTCATCTTTTTTGACATATAATATTTTTAGAAGTGACAAACAGGACAGAGATCTTGCACACTGCACCTTTAAAGCTGTGTATCGTGGTTATTGTAGTCAGAAGGTCAATCCATATTTGCTCGGTGCAGCCCACCGAAGAACACCTGTCTCTCCCTCTACCTTTTATTTGTAAAACCTCTATTCAGGCAGCAGGTGCACTGACAACACTCTGACCGAAGGGTGCGTATCACATCCCACTCCCACACGCAAGTTCAGTTCCACCGCTGAATGGGAAAAACCTTTATCTGTGGGGGCCATCCTATTCTCCGGGGGTGCTGGATGACAGCGTAATTGGGTAATTGCTTTCTTGCACATGCATCATGTCGTTCAAAATTGGGTTACATCGACCCCGCCCCCCCACACCCCCACCCTCCTGTCTCCTGCTGGAAATATCAGCATCATCTGACAGCAACACCTCTATCCCCCCTTTCAGCATGTGGAGGGGCGGGGCCACCTCAAAAAGATAGTGTGGAGCATTGGAGGTAATTGCAGGTTTCGGTGGTGTCACTGATCCATGGAGGAGTTCACACACACGTCTGAGCGACAACTTTTTGATGATGTGACATTTTGATTGCAGTCATTTAAAGGTGCAGTGTGTAAGATTTTGGTCACTTTTGTCACTTCTAAAAAAAAGATTACAAAACAATTACATACTGACATTTTCATGAATTTTTTTAATCACATCATTTTTTTTTCTTCCACCATCGCCCTAAAATGACCCCATTAATGTATATTTACATGAGGAGGGGGGGGGGTCCTCTCTACGGGGGCCGCCATGTTTTTACAGTAGCCCAGAGTGGACATACTAAACATCTTTTGGGTTTTAATGACAACTGGAGTCGACCACAGGTTCTCCTGTTTTCTCAGAAGGTCAAGGGTGAGGCGATGGACACAACAAATCTCACACACTGCACCTTTTAAAACCTGTATGTATGTAGTGATTTTCCGTTGTCACCGTTTTCCATGTAAACTGCACTGTCACTGGTGATCAATTCCAGAAGTTTGCCAGCGTGCATTGGTATTAAGTCTATTTGTTTTCCCTCTGTAGGAACATCTGTCTTTGAAGAAGTACATCGTGGACATAGTGACGGACAGTTCGGTGTCGTCCGAGAGCATAAAGAACGGAGAGGAGAGACAGAAAGCCCGGAAGAAGGCCAAGAAGCTCCGCACCAGGATGAACTCCAGGTAACATCCATAACTCCCTCCTTTCCCATTGTTTAATCGCTCTGCGCCCCCCCCGTCCCCCGTCCCCCGTCCCCCGCTCCAAACCAGTGCCAAGGGCTACTCCTCCTCTTTTATTTTATGAGTGACAAGGAGATGGAGATCAGATGTTATGTGCAGGGGGGGGGGGGACAAAACTGCAAATCGATGCGGAGCTCCCGAGGTCTCACCTGTAAGAGCTTTCCTCCAAATTGATGCCAGGGTTATGCCAAACAGCGAAGCGCCCCCTCCTCGGCGGCGGCGCGCTACAGGATGTATGTTTAACTATGTATGAGCCATACAGAGTTATTGATTTTTAAATGAAGTATCAAAGAAAATCAATAGCAATCAACAAATAGGAGGCAGAGCCGCTTTGTGTCGGAACCTGGACCTGAAGCGCAATCAATTTAAACGGGGGAAAGTAGGAGAGTGGAGACGGGACGCTGGTGACAATGCTTCCCCGTAAGACGCACGATGCCAGCGTAACCACGGCGACGAATAGGAGTTGACCTGTATTGGTTTCTCAGATCTGGCTGATGCAGATTATTTTGTAGGTGATGAGGCATGTAACCAATAGTTGGAGCAGATGCAGATACGGTAAAAAAAAAAAAAAAAATTAAAAATCACTCTGTATGTCAGTGACACTTAGCGCTGATTCGCTGTGAGTCTCCAGCCAATCAGACTGTGTTGTGGATGGGACATTAGGTGAAGGGGTAGTAGAGGTGAGTGACAATAGATTGGGGGCAGAGACGTGACGACAATGGAGCACAAATCTAAATGAATGAACTGCCATGAGTAATGGCTAATATCACTTATATGTACAGTGGTTAGACCAGTCGCCTTTAGAAGCAAACTGGTCACTGGTTCGAATCCCAACTGGACCCTGCTGCAGTGTCACTGGCCCTGACACTGACACCTCAAATGGCCCCATGTGTTCTGGGAGAAATACCCCGTGACCCAGACGACTGGATACGCGATTGAAGATGACATGACATGACGTGACTTAATCAAACTCTTGGTGATGGCGAGATCCCTAACATTTGCATAAACTTAAAACTATACATTTCAGTGAACAACTTCAAAAGACCCCGTACAGTTTTTTGACGATCAGCACACGTCCTTAAATTCAAATGACGCCACTCATGTGTCTGCGAAAGCTTTTGTCAATAAATTGCCGGGGTTCCGATAACGACGCCCCAACTGTCATCGCTGTTGTCAACGTTGCTCAAACTCGACCTGCTCCCCAACCCTCCACCCCACCCACTCCGAGGCTTAGGGGAAGAAAGCATAAACAAAATACATAATGCTGAAAATATCCTAACGCTCTGGCAGAGAAACCTGTTTAACTTGGTCAGAGTGAGCAGCTTATTCAGGAAAATGGATAAATTGCATTAAAGTACAAATCCTGCGATGTTTTTATTTTATTTTTTTCCACTTTGGCTCGTGAATGTTGTGCTTGGTGCTGCTCATGCATCAGTGTTTGCTGTTGGAAAACCAAAAAACTCACCCTGAAATTCAATTTAAAGACTCACTGGTTACTGGTCAGAGACGCACATGAAAACAGCTGTGGTCTTTTTATTCTCTTGTTAGCGTTTGCAGCAGAGCGTGAACACGGAAAGAAAGAAATACACACACACACACAAGCATGTGCACACACATATGAAAATCTAAATATAGTCACATTATGATGATGTTGCTGTGGCTATCGCGCCGGAATTGGAGTTCTATTTTGACAGATAGAAGAGACAGAAATTGAATTGACCATTAAAGTTCAATGTAGAAAATTCGGAGAAGTAATTCAGCTACCAATCTCATTTCCTGTAACTTTGAGAAAGTGAATCTACTAAAAGTCGAGTGTTAAAAAAAAAAGTTCTGCGAGTGTAAAGATCCTAGAGCCGCCACTTCCTCTTGATTTGTGGAGAGTACTGTGGTCGAAGTAGAGTAAAGTAGAACCACAGGCTGAAACGCCCTCTCTGCCACACTCTGCTTTCATGTCGGCGCTGCTGGTTTTCAGCCTCGGTCTCTCTCCAGTCTCGGTGGGACTGAGAAAGTGACAACATGATCCGGCTCTGTTCACCGTCACTCGGTGCAGCAGCAGCAGCAGCAGCAGCAGCAGCCTGGCTGAGACCAGCACTCAAAGGCAGCAGAGCCTCTCAGAGGTCATAAATAACACAGAGCCTCAGTAAACATAAAGGTGAGCTGCTTCACCACCAGGTGGAAATGAGCCATTTTATTGGGGACGCCGTATGGTGTCCCGTAAAAAAAAAAAAAAAAAAAAACACTTTTGCCAGACCAGCCTTCAGCTCTCGTCTGCCATAAAGCAACACACATGCAGTTAAATCCCATGGCTAACATTTCCTAATGATAGCTGTTATTGCTGGAAAATATGCCGGTCGTGTTTTAATGTCATTACCTTGCTGGTTAATGTCGGGTTGTGTTTGAAAGCCTCCACTTGCGCTGCCTGTCGCCCTGCACAGCTCTGAGCCTGTGGTTCACTCCGCCCCGAACAGAGCGGTCAGTGTGTTGTTGTCATTGCGAACGTCGACCTCCATAACTGAGGTGCACACACAAAGACACTCCTGTGTGTGTGTGTGGGATGGACTCGAGAATGAGGGGTTAAGCATGTTAGTCGAACCGATTTGCTGCTTTTTAGACAGAGGTGAAGAATTCTGCATGTAAATGTGTGAAAACACGCCTCCATGAAACATTCACTAATAATGTCGATTTTACATTTTAAGACACAAGAGCTTTAATTTAATACCAGAAGTCGTACATTAGATTTACTCTTTTTTTACTGTGTGGTATTAAAGTGCTGTTTGTGGCTAACATGTTTTAGGTGGTAATAAGAACTCAATTCATTTATTAAAGGTGCAGTGTGTAAGATTTAGGTCATTTTTGTCATTTCCAGTGGTAGAAAAAGAATTGCAACAAAACAGTCAGACATTTTCATAATCACCGAAATGTATTTTTCTCCATTTCTTTAATTCCATTTCTTTAATTTCATTTTAATGACAAATGAAGTCGACCACAGGTTCTCCTGCGTGATCAGAAGAGGGTGAGGCTGAGGTGGATGCAACTTGCAGCTTCACCTCTAGATGTCACCAAATCTTACACACTTCACCTTTAAGTTATAGGGGGGGATATAGCATGGTTAGATTCCTGTTAGCGAGCTACCATTGAATAAGAGATTGTCAGGCTTTGGTTTGGTCCAGTGTTGCTCTGCCGGGACAAAGGTTTGCCCCTTTGTCTTCCAGGAAGTGTTTGATCCTATCAGTGTGGAGATGGGTAACTGGAAGACGCTCTATCTACCTCTGATCAATAGTTGCTTATCATGTCTGGGAATACCTGCGTGACTGACACACACAGACCGACACCCCCCCCCCCCCCCACCACCCACCACACACACACACACACACACACACACACACACACACACACACACACGCAATCCTCATGCACATAAACACAGACGTTTTTGCGTTTCGTCCGTCTCGCCCTTGGGCCGATGCCACAGAGTTGCCCCTCCCATATTGACCGTGACCTTTCAGGAAGTTGCACATCCAAAAATAATGGATTGCTGGCTGGAAATCTCTGTTATCCCTTGTATTTGATGACTTGAATTGGACGTAAGGCCATGAGGACTTGATAGTAGAATGAGGTTTTCGGTGATATGAGTCGCTGGCGGCCGAAGCGCCGAGTCCCTGCAGAAGCAGGGTGTGATTATTTAAAGTCAGGTTACGTGGTAAACGGCTGACAGGCCAAATAAACAAACTGGGCATGAACTTTTTCTTTCCTCTTCACACTGTCGTCTGTCGTGATCTTAACTGACAGGCCAAATAATTTTTCCTGGGATTCAAAGAATTTTTCCTACTTCTCTCTGCAGAGCAAAGGAATATGAGACGTCAATGGAGGCAAAGACGCAGATCCCCGACTCCCCGTACAAGGCCAAGTGAGTCTTTTCCCCCTCAGAACCTCTTCATTTGAAATTGTTTTGACCCTAATGGTTTTAAAGATGTCTTATTGGGCTGTATGACTCGTTTTCTCAATTGATTGCCTCGCGTTTGAGATGAAAAGATTTCCGATTTCTTATTTAAAAATTGCTCGTGTGTGTTCAGGTTGCAGCGCCTGGTGAAGGACCTTCTCAAGCAGCTCCAGGGCCAGGACAGTGGCCAGTGGCCCAAAAACAAGGTGTCTGGCCTGGACCGAACTCTGGGAGAGATTTCTCGCATCCTGGAGAAACAGGTAGAGCAACTACAATCATCAATGATTGCCACCTTAAAGGTGCAGTGTGTAAAATTTGGTGACCTCTAGAGGTGAAGTTGCGTGTCGTATCCATCGCCTCACCCTCACCCTTCTGAACATGCAGGAGAACATGGGCTCATTTAAGGGTAATGGAAATAAAATGAAACATTTAGGTGAGTATCGATGCATGAAAATGTCAGCGTGTAGTTGTTTTGGACTATTTTTAGAAATGACAAAAATGAGCGAAGTCTCACAAACTGCACCTTTAAATCACATTGCATCACTTTTGGTCCACGCTACTCCAAAGATTGTAGCCTTGGGCACCAGTGTAGAATGCACAACATGGATGATCAACAATAGTTCCAACTTCCTGCTCTTAAGTTTTGTCATCACTGCACAGCCCTCGCTGCAACTTCCCACAAAGTTGACAGAAGTCTTTTATTCTGGAAAGTTTTCAAAGTAAAATGCGGTAGCCTACATGTTGTCTTGGTTTCCTGCTTTGTTGCCATCTGCAGCCGTGCACGCTCCCTGCCAGCCCCTTTGGCAAGTCTCCTGGACGGAGAGTGGTGTTTGGCTGTGGCTCCCTCTGTCTCACCCTGAACCCTCCACACAGAGTATCACTTACTCCAAACCATCCTGCCTTTTGGTTATTGGCTAACCAAGACCAGATTAGCCGTGTTTTCATTGTCCACATGGAACCAATAGAGGAGCTTCCTCGCGCACGGGAGTGCGCATTGTCTCGCGGTTTGCACGACTCGGATGTCGCCAGTTTAGACAACGATAAATTGGATTTCCAGATGAAATGCGCAACACTTGATTGAACAAAGACTTTTATTTTTTCTCATCTTTTTATTTTTTATTTTTTTCCTCCTCGCCGTGTAAATATACAGTATATTATCGTCAGTCATAACAACAGGCGTGTTGTTGATTTAAAACATGTGTCCCAGAGGTTTTGTCACATTGTGCTCTTTACAGTGGAGGGGCAGAATTAAAACACCTGCCACTGTGTTTATGATGAGGACAATATACTGCCCACTTCCTGTAATGAGGCATAAATTCCCTGTCAAGCTGTGGTCGCAGCCCATCATAACATCCCACTCTGTGCATGCGTGCCTCTGGGTGTTAGCATGGAGAGACATTATGGTGTCCCATCAGTGACAAGGAGGGGAGGGGGTGTGTGTGTGTGTGTGGGGGGGGTTTGTTGTCGGCCGGAGAGAGGCTATTACAGAATTTCCCCAGAGAGGCAAAGAAAGAAGTGGCGGAGGTGGGTGGCACAGAGGATTCCTGTAAGGAGAGAGGAGGAGGAGGTCAGTGTGATGTGAGTAGCTTACAAGCTGTCACTACAGGAGGGCTCCTCCCCTCAGCTCCCCACACTCCCGGTGGGAGGTCAGGGGTCAGCTGGCTGCAGAGGAGAGGAAGAAGAAGGAGGAGGAGGAGGAGGAGGAGAAGGAGGAGGAGGATGCAGATAGCGGTTCAGCGCGGGTGCTTTTGTCTTTTCCTAAACTTTAAAGATGCAGTGTGTATAACCTCTAAGAAATATTCCAAACAACTACATCCTGAAAGTTTAATGGATTGGATGTAACATATATATATATTAATATTGTACAATTTCAGGACTCTTTGTCACTTCTTTTGATAGAAAGAAATATTACAAAACAATGACATACTGACATTTTCATAATCACCTAAATGTTTAGTCGTTTCTCCATTTCCCTTAAATGAGTCCATTTATGTATATTTACATGAGGTGGAGGGGGGGGTGGTCCTCTCTGCGGGGGCCGCCACGTTTTTCCAGTAGCGCAGAGTTGACTTACGAAGCATTATTTGAGTTTTAATGACAACTGAAGTAGACCACAGCTTCTCCTGCATGTACAGAAGTGTGAGGGTGAGGTGATGGACACAACATGCAACTTCACCTCTAAAATCTTTTTTTTTTTTTAAATCTTTAAAAAAAACACACACACACACACACACACTTTTTAGAATCTCTACTTTACTGGCTTTGTGTGGAAACAAGAGAGGAAGAGTGTGATTGGTTAACGAGGCGGCTGGTGGAACCACCTCCCTCTCTAATCCCCGCACAAAGTCAAATAAATAGAGTCTCCGTCAGCGTGGCTGTCTGGCCCCTGAGTCACTTCACGTCGGGACTGCTTGGATTATTTGACCTAACAAGCATCTCTCATGTCATTGACTCACCTCCAGATTTGTTTTCCTCCCCCGTATCTGATTCAGTCTCCACTTTCCCTGCTAATTCCTCAGACAACACCCTCCTGCACTGCTGTGTGGGTCTTCACTCCCCCGCCCCCCCCCAACCCCCAACACCACCACCACCCTTCACCCCCACATCTTCCCTCCTCTCCAGGCCAAGTCTAGACTCTGACCTCGGTGTGTTTCTCCCTCTGTGGCCTCTAATGGTTTATTTTGTGTCAAACCCGATTTTTTTCTGCGCTCGGGTTGATTGAGAAGAGCAATTTTTCCCAGTGTGCCTCGGTTTGCATTCTGGCCGCACACTTATGTGATTAAGTGTGTATTTATACATCGGCCAAAGTGTTTACCACTACTTACAGTCGAAGTCTGAGCGGGAAAAGGTGAACGTGTATGACGGGTCGGTAACCCGGAGCTCTGAGAGCTAAACACTGCTACGCACTGTGTTGCAGGCCATAATGCATGTGTGACCTGGGTGAATGTGACAGGCCGCGTAAAAGTTTTTTGAGAGGTCGATCGGATTTGAAAAGTCCGTTTGCCACTAACGTTTTTTTTCTCTAACGGCAGTCGGAGCCTGGTTGCTGGTGGGAAATGTGTATTGGGGCAAACTAAGGCGAGGTGGGCGGCAGAGAAGCAGGGGGGGTTTCCGACCTGTCTGATTTTGGTTTGAAATGGTGGATAATGATGGATGAAATCAACATTCTCTCCCTGTCTAAATTAGGTGTTGGTACGAATTGTTTTAATATCGGCCCTGGCACCGATCGGCAGCAGTGGAAACATGACACTTTAATAACTTGGATGCTGACACTGAACCTTGCTTCTTGTTTATTTATTCGGAAACAGCAGGGATTTTATTGGTCTTTGTATTGAACGAGATTCAACACTGGCAAGACAGTGACATCCATTATGACTTTACTGGCAGTTGGACATGGAGTCTTGTTATTAGTGGGTTTACCTGTGTCACTAATGGCAGGTGTATGTATTTAGACCCGTAGACGTGGTCAAGATGATCTGCTTCAGGTCCGAGAAGATTTGTTTTGCTCAAATCATCTCAAATTTCATGAGTTCACAATCTGCAAATGTGCCCCAGAATCACCAAAGGTTTGTATTTGAATTCTCCGAACTCCATCGCACACTCGCTGTGTCTTTCACCATGTTGTGATGCATTCACTGAACCTTGGTCGTTTGCAAAGCAACAGAAAATAACCTTCGTTGTGTTTGGAAATCAACTCGCGCTCCACATGTGGTCCGTGTGTTGCCAGCAGCCCATCACTCAAGAGCCTGTCTGTGGTTTCTGCGGCAGTGCTTCTTTTTTTTTTTTTTTTGGATTCATCCGATTACAGGATAAACAGAAGTTTGTTGAATTCCACCATTCCGCAAACAATCCCGTGCACGGAATCCCGTGCTAATACATCACATAAACACACGAGTTTATACACGGCACTGAAGTGTTTACTCCGGCAGCCTCGTTGTGGTTTCCAGTCGAGCTTTTGTTTACCTCCCTCCCTCTGGCTCCTCTGTGTGTGTGAGCGGAGCGTGAAGGGGTTTTTACCCTCCTCGGCTCAAAGTTGCGAACGAGTGAACTTGGAGGTGTCGAGGCCACTCCTTAATGAACTCTGACAGTTGTTGTCCATCTGTCGGCGGGGCCGGACGAGCGAGGAGCGAGGCCGGGGCTCCTCCCCTCTGCCTTAATTAAAGTGTCTTGTGGGAGGAGACGACAAAGCGCAATCTGGCCGGGCTGACGTTCTGCCGACACAGTTGCAGGAATCACCAGCTGCTTCTGTTGTTCCACGACGGCTACAATGGTCAGGCCTGGCTGATAATTGGATAAGATTCCCCCCCCTCCTGTATAATTGAAGACCCGTCCATCCCGCTTGTATTTTAATGGCCGGCCACTGATGCTTTCTTTTTCTTCTTCTTCTCCTCCTCCTCCTTTCTTCTTCTTCTTCTCCTCCTCATTCATTCTGTTGTGACCACACACAGATCGAGGCTTGAAGGAACTTGCTTACAGTCCTGCACTCCAATTTGACTCCCTTAAATCTTACATAGTCCACGTTCAAAGTGTCAAGAGCAATGCTATAATGTCAGGAAACGGCGAGGGGGAGAGAGACTTGACTTATTATGGGCTGTAATTGTTAGGTTAATGAACTCAGTGGCGGCGTTGGCGGGTATAATACTTGCCGTAGTCACTGTAATTGGTTAGCGTGCAAAATATTAAGTCATTTTAGTGCACAGGTGACATTTCTGATACTTAATGCAATTCACCATAATCAGTGCAAGCACCCTGATGTTGACTTGCACACCAGCAGGTATGATGGTCTTTGGTTCGCGTGCCAGCTTCCAAACTCGTTGTTATAGTTGCCGAGAGTCGTCGTCCGGCGACTATTATCGTCATTACTAAATTCAACTCTTTAAGAGACGTTAACAATAATCCACTCATCAATAAATGTCAACGTCACGGCTAACGGGGCAAAACATCGCCGGGGTGCAAAGTAGGAGAGTGTCATTTGGCACCGCCTGCAAACAGTTCTGTGTACGTTCCAGCGTGAGGGACGAAGTGAAGTGCACTTGATGGAGGAACTTAATTGCATTTCGCAGTTAGCTGTTATCACAGAAACGACAACATTGTCTCCATCCCGCTAACTTTGTATGCTAATTCAGCCCAGTGTGTAAACACACTGTCACCGTAATTATACACAGACATGATCACTGTGGCCCCGCGCGGTTACACACGTGTGTTATCGCCACATGCTTTTTCCATCTGCTTACAAAGTCGCGGCGCAAAGATCAACACTCCGCAAAGCCGCTGACACACACGACGGTTATGTTTTCGGGAAAGACACGTGTCCTCGCCGCCGCTGCCATCTTTGTTTTTTCCGTGGGCCGTTGCACGCGGAGACCACCTTGACACAATATGTTGGGTAGTTTCAACTTAATCCCCCTGAACCTGGTGCTGTTCCATCATCATCATCATCATCATCATCATCATCATCATCATCATCATCATCACAACAGATGAATCTGTCAGCGGAGCAGAAAGGCAGCAACTAGTCAGGCAACTCAGGAGGCAGCCAGGACCAGGCAGGTCCCAGATTATCCCCCCCTCCCCCAACCTCCCCTTTAATACTGTTTGATAAGCTGCTATGAAAGAGTGTGTGTTGACGGGAGGGTTAAGAAGAGGGGGGGCGGGGGGGGGGGGGTTAAGCCCAGCTGACTTGACTTGAGATTCAATTGATTAGACATGGAAAAGAAGACGTAATGAGATCTTTGGACAAACAGCGCTTTAATGAGACATTTTTTTTGGTTCCAATCCTGAAACGGCTGCGTCGTGTGTGTTTTCGTGTGTGTGTGTGTGTGTGTGTGTGTGTGTGTGTGTGTGTGTGTGTGTGTGTGTGTGTGTGTTT
>JAFBJT010109161.1:0-10000 GCA_016785325.1 Chascanopsetta lugubris
CTTTGCTCGGGGCCGTGAGGAGTGTGTGTAGGTTGCTGTCTCTTGGCAGCGTGAAGCTGCGGGGTTTCCCTCCCTGCGTTGCCATAGGGATCAGCCTCTGCATCGCCATGGGCAACGGGACATTCCTCTGCGCGGGGAGGGTGTACACGGCTCCGGCCATCATGGTTCCGCCTCCAGGGCCCGGCTCAGCAAATACCGCGTCCTCTGGAAAACAGGAAGCTCGTGTGACTATGTGTCCTTCATCATAGATGATGGAAATCACTGTAGGATGTATAAATACACACTATGAATGATTATAAGGTTCTACATGAACATAGGAGACATATTATTGTTATCATTATTATTATTATTATTATTATTATTGTTGTAATCTTTATTTTTATTATTATTGTTACTATTTTTATTTTTATTATTATTGTTACTATTTTCCAGTGTATCAAACTGCGACTTATGAAACCAGGTTTAAATTCTTTTCCTTCTCTGCTCCAGGTTCCACAGACTGATACATCAGCACTCTGCACACATCTGATGTTTTCATTCCAGATGAATGAATGAATGCACGAACAAATGAATGATTCTCTGAGGAAACAAACAAACGGACGATCCAAAAATGTTTAAAGGAGGATTGTTGCAAATCGGCACTAAATAAATAATAAATCATAAAATGTAAAAATGTTGCTCATTCTAGAGTAACAGAAAAACATCTATTTTATATACGCAGGGGATTTTATACACGGAAATAAGTAAAAACAAAGTCTATGTAATTATTCTATATTCAATTTCTGGCGATATAAAATGGAAGTCATTCCACAGAAACTTTACACACTGGACCTTTAATTGATGACATGAAAATGGAAATTTAAATATCATTAATGCAGCAGGTAGAAAAACAAGAGAATTCTTAAAACTTCTGCATGTATTTATTTATTTGTAATTATATTTATTGACTATTTATTGAATATTATATCATTTATTTATTGACCTATCGAAGTGAGTGTTACCTAAGGGTCCGGTCTGTAGATAGTGCAGTCCGGCCTCGGTCAGCGGCGTCTCGATCAGGTCCTGCCACGAGCGCCTCTGAGAGGACGAGGAGCGGCCCGGGGAGCCGGTCTCACTGCTGCCCCCCGCAGGGCTGGAGCGGTACTGCAGGGACAGGGTAAACAACATCAACCTGCAGTACAAAACCTCACCACCGGGTGTCCCAAGCAGCCTCACACACCTCCACAGCATCACATCTGTACTGCATGTCGCTGCTGTTGCTGCCGCCCGGCTTCCTCCCGCTGTGCGTGGTGCCGCCCCCCAGAGGACCGGGGTGGTACTGCGGCTCGGCGGCCACGGCGGGCGGCTCGCCGCACAGGAAGTCCTCCTGGGAGGAGCGGGAGCGGGACGTCTCGGTGGAGGACAGGCGAGTGGTGCGGCCTTCCAGGTAGGCGCTCATCTGGGGGGGGGGGGGGGGAAAAAAAAAAAAACTTTTTCATTTCCATGGGGGGGGGGGGTAAACAAAGAAAGACTTCATCATTTCCATGATTGTTTTACGTGATGACCCCAATTCATGCAAATGAAGTGGTGATGTCATCGCTCCTATTGTGTTTGGCCGCGGCCGAGAAAATGAAAACAATAACGCCCCGAGACTGAGACACTTCATGTAGAACAACCAGTTCCAGAGTCAATTATAGAGACAATTATACAAAATATGTCCCTAACGACTACCCATAGATTTAATGAGCCAAAACTTCAGCTTGAAGAAACACTGAGTGCGTGTGTGTGTGTGTGTGTGACTCACTGATGGAGGCCGTGGGTAGGTATCGTACGGAGGTGGGGGACTGTCCTGTTTGGGGCTGGACGTGGTGTCGTCTTCGTGCTCACTCTCACTCCAGTAATCTGCAGGAAACACACACACACACACACACACACAGAGTCAGGAATCCCCAGAGACAAAGTTCCCTTGAGCAAGGCAGCGAGTGAACCCTCACCCTGCTCCTGACGCATGCGCTCCCGCTCGGCGTAGCCCACGGCGGCCATGTTGAGTCGACTCAGCCACCTGAAGGACGAGCAGAGACTCTGATCAACATTTTACATCAGTATTCAATAGTATTTATATATTGTTGTTATTTTATTGTCTGAATTTCAAACAGGGGAAATCTGTATCGATGAAAGTTACAAACCAAAACAAATATAAATGAAAATAAAGCAACATTTTACTGCTTTACACAATGAATCCTTCATCTCTAGCTGTTGTATGAATTAGCAGAATGCTAATATTATTCTTAAAATAATACTCTATAGTGGCACATACTAATATAATACTCTATAGCGGCACATACTAATATAATACTGTGTCATGACACACACTAATATAATACTGTGTCATGACACACACTAATATAATACTGTGTCATGACACACACTAATATAATACTGATATAATACTGTGTCATGACACACACTAATATAATACTGTGTCATGACACACACTAATATAATACTGTGTCATGACACACACTAATATCATACTGTGTCATGACACACACTAATATAATACTGTGTCATGACACACACTAATATAATACTGTGTCATGACACACACTAATATAATACTGTGTCATGACACACACTAATATAATACGGTGTCATGACACACACTAATATAATACTGTGTCATGACACACACTAATATAATACTGTGTCATGACACACACTAATATAATACTGTGTCATGACACACAATAATATAACACTGTGTCATGACACACACTAGTCAAACATGTTCATGAGGTGAAGCAGCTCTCCCTCCACTGGTTATTTATAAATACATGAATAATGAAACAGTGGGCGAGCGTTCAGTGAGGAGGGGCGTCCTATAGTTTGAATATATTCAATACATTTTGCATTTCATGTGAGTGTTTGTGTTTTTCCTGTCGTTTTCCTGAAGCATCCAAAGTGAATTTCTCCCGTTGATGTGATTGAAAAATAGAAACTTTCACCCGACGAGTCGGAATTCATTTTGAAAGCTTCGGCATCTGGAGTCACAGAGTGATCCTCTTTTATTCATCACACGGAAAACATGTTTACTTTTTCACATGTGGTCCTGCCGATGGTAAACAGGAGGCTGAATATAATACTGTGTCATGACACACACTAATATAATACTGTGTCATGACACACACTAATATAATACTGTGTCATGACACACACTAATATAATACTGTGTCATGACACACACTAATATAATACTGTGTCATGACACACACTAATATAATACTGTGTCATGACACACACTAATATAATACTGTGTCATGACACACACTAATATAATACTGTGTCATGACACACACTAATATAATACTGTGTCATGACACACACTAATATAATACTGTGTCATGACACACACTAATATAATACTGTGTCATGACACACACTAATATAATACTGTGTCATGACACACACTAATATAATACTGTGTCATGACACACACTAATATAATACTGTGTCATGACACACACTAATATAATACTGTGTCATGACACACACTAATATAATACTGTGTCATGACACACACTAATATAATACTGTGTCATGACACACACTAATATAATACTGTGTCATGACACACACTAATATAATACTGTGTCATGACACACACTAATATAATACTGTGTCATGACACACACTAATATAATACTGTGTCATGACACACACTAATATAATACTGTGTCATGACACACACTAATATAATACTGTGTCATGACACACACTAATATAATACTGTGTCATGACACACACTAATATAATACTGTGTCATGACACACACTAATATAATACTGTGTCATGACACACACTAATATAATACTGTGTCATGACACACACTAATATAATACTGTGTCATGACACACACTAATATAATACTGTGTCATGACACACACTAATATAATACTGTGTCATGACACACACTAATATAATACTGTGTCATGACACACACTAATATAATACTGTGTCATGACACACACTAATATAATACACTGTCATGACACACACTAATATAATACTGTGTCATGACACACACTAATATAATACTGTGTCATGACACACACTAGTATAATACTGTGTCATGACACACACTAATATAATACTGTGTCATGACACACACTAATATAACACTGTGTCATGACACACACTAGTCAAACATGTTCATGAGGTGAAGCCGCTCTCCCTCCACTGGTTATTTATAAATACATGAATAATGAAAGAGTGGGCGAGCGTTCAGTGAGGAGGGGCGTCCTATAGTTTGAATATATTCAACATATTTTGCATGTCATGTGAGTGTTTGTGTTTTTCCTGTCGTTTTCCTGAAGCATCCAAAGTGAATTTCTCCCGTTGATGTGATTGAAAAATAGAAACTTTCACCCGACGAGTCGGAATTCATTTTGAAAGCTACGGCATCTGGAGTCACAGAGTGATCCTCTTTTATTCATCACACGGAAAACATGTTTACTTTTTCACATGTGGTCCTGCCGATGGTAAACAGGAGGCTGCTCTCGCATCACACACACACACACACACACACACACGCGCAGCAGCAGCAGCTGGGGCTTTGCCTCATCCATGACCTTGGTGCGTGTTCAGCCCACAGTTACCTGTTCATGTCGTCCACTCCATCTGCGGCGAAGTAGAAACTCTTGACCTTGGGGTGACAGGCTTTGAAAGCACTGGAGTCACGGGAGAGAAAAATAAACATTAAAGGCACATACATAGACACATACACATACACATACACATAGAGTTAAATGTGCAGCGGAGCCGCAGACTCACTACTTCTTGCGACACTCGCTGGCTCGGTCGATCTTGAACTCGGGAAGACTCACGAAACCCTCGGCCTTCTCGTCCTGAACAGAGGTTTAAGATGGAATACATGTAGAAATGAGACATTCCAGTGTAATTCAATCAGATGTTTACACTAAAACATCATTTCTCAAAATGTGCTGAGACACAGACATTGTTTTTCAGTGTTGTCTTCAGCCACGTTGAGCTGCAGTACCGCTATTTGGCCACTACGTTGTGTCTCCAGCTCTTGATATAAGTCCACTCCGAACACCCGAAGTAAAAATAATTCAAAAACTATCAAATATATAAAACTATAAAAGAAAACTTAAGATGACATTTCATGGTTGTCATAGTTACGCTGTGCATTTATACTGTTGCTACCAAGGACATCTGCATTTATTGATTTACATATTAAAGGGCCAAACAGAAACAATGTTTTTGACTTGACACTTATTTGACAATAATTTATTCATACTGTACATCACTGTAAAAATACCGGAACTGACCTTTCAGTAAAAAATCAATCAATCAAAATTGAATAAAACACCTAAAATCTGTGGTCCTGGTGATGTCTGGTATTCACATGAATCTTAGGTGATCTATAATATTTGAATTTAAACATACAGATAGAATTACGCAATAAAAAAAAAAAAATGTGTCTGGACTCAGTGCTGCCCCCTGGTGTCTGACGGCTCCGGGGTCTCACCTCCTCGTTGATGTACCAGTACAGGCAGTTGTCCTTCAGAACAAACCAGTACTTCTTCCACTTCTGGGAGAAGTAGCCCTTCGCGTCCCTCTTCCTCCACAGCCATCCCTCACAGTCGCCTCGGCCCAGAGCTTTGCAGGAAACTCGCCGCCGACTCAGCGACGCCAGACTCCGCCCTGAAACCACGTCACAGCAAATATAAAGATGGAGGGAGCGTCCGTGACGTCACCCAGAGGGATGATCGGGCTCCTCGTGGACTGTTCACACTCTGGACATGATGCCTAACTCCTCCTACTTCCTGGTTTGTCCAGAAAAAGGGAAAAGAGGCGGGGCATGGGTAGAGCTGGGGGTGGGGCCTATCGTGTTGTCACAGCATCCACATCATCATCAGGAAAATAGTAAGAAAAGTAAAGCTTGTTGGTAAACACTCCATGATCTTTATTTATTTTATTTGTTTATTTGCCGTCTCCATTCCGGAGCTAGGAAACATGGTTACCGCTGTATCAGAGTCAGCTAGCTAAGCTCCTCCTACTTCCTGGTTAGTCCAAAAAAAGGGGCAAAGAGGCGGAGCACAGGTAGAGCTGGGGGTGGGGCCTATGGTGCCGTCACAGTGTCCACAGAACGTGCCAGGTCGACCCAGGTGTCACTAACGAGGCCACGCCCCTTAATTACGCACAATGGGGATGGACTCGCATTCGGAGTCAGCCTCTAGGGGCCACACTGTGAACTGCAATGACACAGTGGCCTCATCCATCAGCCCTGGAGGTTTGTCACCACCGCAGAATACTGATTGGAAAACTTTTTTTTTTTTTTTTATGGCAGTGGAGCCGCTCGACTTTTCTTTTTTCTTTTTTTTTTTTGTCAGAGTGAATTAAAGGCATTCATCAAACATCTCGTCCTCGCGTTCCGCTGATTCTTGGCAACACGTCCGAGTGTGGAAGTGACTGAGCGGCGGCTCCGCGCTGAGGTGAGAGGTGTTTAATAAAAACTGCCTTTTCCCTTCGGGCATAAAAGCTCGCGAACATTTCTCTTCTCTCGCCGCCGCCTCATTAAAATAATCCTGCGGGGCCTCGGTTCCCCGGTGGAGGAGGAAGTGGTGTTGCGCCGTGTCCCGGAATAAAGAAGTAGCGCAAAACTTGAAGGTGATTCCACGTGTTCCAATAGCGCAGCACGTCTGAGGAGGAGGAAGTAATTAATAACTTATACAAACGAACGATAATCCCGTTCTCTGCGCGGCGCAGACTTTAAAGTGATAGCATCGCCGCGGCCCCGCGGGCGGCGAGGGGGAATTATTGGAGGGAATAAAGATCGGAGAGGCGCTAATATTTCATCACCTGTCTGATAAAGCTGCTGCCGCCGCTCGGAGGATTTACAGCATCAATGGATCGTGTTATCGCGCCTTTGAAAAGTTTGCTCGCTCTCAACAGACAAGAAAAGAAAACGTAAGAGGAAGTGTTTTCAACAGAATGTCTGGGTTTTTTAAAGGTTTAGAGTAAACCGCTGAATTGAATGGGGTAAGGTGAATTATTCAACCTCACAGGCTCTACAGCGCCACCTGTGTCACGACAACAGATGGCGAAAGGAGTGAAATGTCAGCGAGAGTCACATGTATGGGTCACATGACCCATTTGTTCCAAAGCAGTGAGGAACTCTTTTTCCCGTTTTCAGTTTGACATGAGTCAAAGACGTGACTTGTTTTGTTTTTGTTTTTTTTGCTGAGTCAGCAGATTCATCATCAGGACCTGGACACACAGTCCACTGGAGCCAAACACTCCACACACAGACAGACACACTCACACACACACACACAACACACACACAAATCTGTTAGTATGCGAATCGGCCGCCAGGGAGGAAACAAAATGTTTTGTCCCGACAACAACAATTATTTGGTTGCAGAGACTCAGGGAGGAAGTTGGTAAATAATTTAGTAGTAACTCTGGCGGATACGGATGATATGGATCGAGATGGATTTCCACGCTCATTTCCGTATCCGTGTATTTCCTGATACATCCCATAATAAAAATATCAATATTAATATTAATAATAAATAATAATAATAATAATAATAATATTAATAATAATAATAATAATAATAATAATAATAACACGTGGAAATTCCCCTGGAAAAAAACATGTTTTGGGATTTCAGTTGAATGTCCTTTACAGTTGGTGGGACGCGGCAGCTGCTCTCATACTTTCACACAGTGTGTCGTTAGTTCGAGTCCCCCCGAGACTGAACGACCACAGCTGGCGAGCGTCTGAGGGGGCGTGGCTTACCTTTATTCTCCAGGGAGGAAACAAAATGTTTTGTCCCGACAACAACAATTATTTGGTCGCAGAGACTCAGGGAGGAAGTTGGTAAATAATTTAGTAGTAACTCTGGCGGATACGGAGGATATGGATCGAGATGGATTTCCACGCTCATTTCCGTATCCGTGTATTTTCTGATACATCCCATAATAATAATAATAATAATAATAATAATAATAATAATAATAATAACACGTGGAAATTCCCCTGGAAAAAAACATGTTTTGGGATTTCAGTTGAATGTCCTTTACAGTTGGTGGGACGCGGCAGCTGCTCTCATACTTTCACACAGTGTGTCGTTAGTTCGAGTCCCCCCGAGACTGAACGACCACAGCTGGCGAGCGTCTGAGGGGGCGTGGCTTACCTTTATTCTTCTTCCTGTTCTTTGACTGCAGAGAGGAAGAGGAGGACGACTGCTGGTACGTCTGAGAAAGAGAAAGAGAGAAAGAGAGAGAGAGAGAGAGAGAGAGGAGAGAGAGAGAGAGAGAGAGAGAGAGAGAGAGAGAGAGAGAGAGAGAGAGAGAGAGAGAGAGAGAGAGACTGTCAGTTTGAATCAGTGGCCTTTGTTTGCTGCAAAGGATTCTGGGATACTCAAGTTGACAGAACGTACGTAGGTAGAAGACACAGGGAGAGTCTTTCCTTCGTTATCTCCTCCTCACACACACACACACACACACACACTCACACATCTAAACATAGAAGAGAGGGATGTAGAGAAGCAGGGGAACGCGTCACGTCGTCCAGGTGACGGAGGAGAGGTGGAAAAAAAAGAAAGAGACTCCAGGCTCCACAGGGAGGAAACGGATACTGTGAAGGACACTCATGACGCTCCCACTGTGGGTCACAAGCTCAGGCCTGACATCAGCCACTCAGCAACTTTTAAACGGAGCCGAATTCACTATGAGGACATCCCACCTATAGAAGACACCCGGTGGTCACTGCAGGTATGACGGCGTTCTGCTGAAGCTGAGGGGAACTTAAAATAAGGGCAAATCTAAAGCAAGTCTGGTGGCTGGTAGTGCGCCTGCTACTTTTTCACCTCTCAGAGACATTTGAGATGTTACCTGGTTTTTAACATCAAGCAAATCATTCATTAAACAGACCAGAGCACTTGCGCTTTAATTACACTGAAGGACACTTCACTTTTCAGGATTCAACGACTTCCCAGAACACGTTCTCTAATAAAAGTTTAAGTTTTAAATGCTGTAAACACTGAAAACAAGAAACCGGCCTCAAACTGGACTTTCAAGTGCACTTCACAGTTCACCTGTCACTTTACGAATAATGAGTATGTGACTGAAAACAATATTTTAAAGGTCATTTGATTCAATTGAATGTCAATTAGAAATGTCATTTTTTTTCACATACAAATGGTGACATTGATTTGATGCATCCACATTCATTTATTTATTTATTCATTTTTTTATTTTTTTATTTAAATTATATTTTTTCTCTAATATTAAATATTAAAAAGGATATTTTTTGAGATTGTATTATCAAGGATGTCTTGTCTATTTTCTATGATGTCTGATGAAATGCACTCATAACAGATAACAGAGATACCTGGAATTAAATCCCCCCCCCCCCCCCCCACACACACACACACACACAGTTTAAATAAACGTTTCCTCTGTAACATCCCTCATCTTGACGACCTGACCTCTCCACAGGTGGGAGGAGCTGTGTGATGTCACAGCGTTACACATGTCAGGGTCCTGGAGCTCGGCCATTCACGGCCCCGCGCGCTCAGCAAGACCGATGACAAGGACCCGCCCACACCCGCTGACACGCCATCTGTCATCACAGCGCCCGTGCACACACGCGCACGCACGCACACACACATACACACACTCACACTCACACACACTCACACACACAAGCAAACGCGTTTAATGTCCAAAGAGACGATGATGATGTGGATGTGTGAGGTCAGTGGCGGCGGCGGCGGCGTGAACAGGAGCGTTGAGCTCAGACGGGGCAGACAGATGTCATGGCAGTGACGGGGGGGAATGAGAGTCAGCGCCTCCTCTGATCACACTGCACTGCAGCAGGATCCATCAGGACCAGGTGAGGAGGACGCGTTTAAAGGTGCAGTGTGTGAGATGCGGTGACCTCTAGAGGTGAAGTTACCCTCACTCTGCTGAACATGCAGGAGAAGCT